>JAHXJK010000105.1:0-131075 GCA_019395245.1 Botrytis pseudocinerea | reverse complement strand
AACCCTAACCCTAACCCTAACCCTAACCCTAACCCTAACCCTAACCCTAACCCTAACCCTAACCCTAACCCTAACCCTAACCCTAACCCTAACCCTACTTGAATCCAAGTTTAATTATATTTTTATTATATATATTACTATTATAGCCCTTCGAATACTATAATATCAAATTGTAATTCCTAATTTATATTTCAATTTTGAAAGGAATTCAATTAAATTCTAAAAACTAATCTCAAATATTTTATTGTTTATTATTTTCAAACTAATAACCAAATTGAGATTTATAATTAATATTTATAATAGAGATTAAGGCTATTTATCAATTATTATTAAAACAATTGATTCGAATTCCTATTTATAATAGATTATATTCAATTTATCTTTCTATATAATTCACTTCAAGGTTTTATTCTATATAAAATATTTTATAAATATATATCTAAGTATATATAGAAATAATAGGAGAATATTAATAATTCTATAAATGATATAAATATATAAGATATATATATATATATTAAATATAATAAGCTAGTTTTTATATAAATAAAAGAAAGTCTATTATATATTCAATCGAAGATATCGAAATCTGTAAATATATATTATTACAAATCTGACTTCGATATAGGAAATTATATATAGCTCAATATAAAAGATAATCTTATATAGAGATTATCTAAAAAGCTCGATTTTTTTATATAAAAAAGATTCAAAATAATTAATTATATTGGAAGCTTTTTTAAGTTCGATCTTTTATTTATTATAAGAATTCGTTTTATTTTATTTTTAAATAAATTACATAAGATATATAATAATCCTCTTTTAGAATAAATCTTTAAAGCATTATTATTTATTAATATAACTAATAATTCGAAATAAAAAATGGAAAGAATTCTAATAATAAAAAAGATATAAAAAATCTTATTATATAGAGTTTTATAATTTAATAGCGATATCGATCTTATCTAATATTCTATATTGGATTTCAAAATATTCCCTTACCTTTTATAAAATTTCTATTAGAAAAACCCTATAAAATCTAATTCTTCAATCTAACTTCTTAATTAAATAAAACTTTATAAAAGTGGGGAAAATGATTATAATTATATGAGCAATAATTCGCTTATAAAATAAAGAAATAAAGAAATATTTCTAATCTCAAATTTATTTTAAATTTGTTGAATAAAAAAGAAAAATCTAAAAGAATCTTTTTTCAGTTTTATCCTGTTTATTCTAGTCAATTTAGGCTAATTAAATCAATTGAATATAATAAATCCTAGTTCTCAAATGGTTAACTTAATTTATTTGATCAATTAGATTGATTAAATCAATTAAGCTAATTGAGTCGATTAGCGTATTTGATCAAATGAAGATGATCAATTAATCAATTTCTAATAAAATATCTAAAACAATTATTACGATTTATTTTATCAAATCCTAATTGATAAATCAAAACAGAATTAATAGAAAAAGCCTTTTCAGTTTAGATTGTATAAATAATAAAACTTGAGAACAAGCTTTTCTGAAGGGGGGGGGTAGTATTATAGAATCATCTATATCTAAATAAATTATATAGAATAATAAATAAACTGAAGATTTATTATTATACAATTAGATTTAAATGATTTATTATAATAAAAAGATAGTATAAAAATCGAATAATAATGTGGCCAGAGTTATTCTATTAGTATACAAGAATCTATATATAAAGAGCTTTCCAGAGAGCCGTAATTCTATAGCTTTTTAGATTCTAAGAATGAAAATGAACCCTGTTTATTCAGCTCTTTAAGGCATATCGTTACAGGTAGTGTAATGAATTCTATTATATTAATGGATTGTTTAGATTTTTATATGATTTATAATTTTGTGTATTACTATTTCCTTTTGAAAAGCTTTTTTAGCTCTTCACCTTAGTGTTCTAAATAATATATTCGTCACAATAATACTATTATTATATTATTATCAATTCTTATTCATATAAAAACAAATACCAAGTCATATTGAATTGATATAAAAACTTATATCTTTTCAAAAAAATACCAATCTTAATTACAAATACATATTATATTTGAGATTAAAATGTCAAATTTCTAATCTATAACATCACTAATCAATATTAATATTATTATAGAAATAATAAAGTCGATATAATATTACTTAAAATTCTAAAAGCTAGAATTACAAACGTATTACTATAATACCAAAAGATGCTAGTGCAAGTGTTAGCATGGTTATATGATCCCTATCCTAATAAGATTCATTTAATTAATACTTTAAAACCGATTTTTTCAATATATTATAAAACTATTGAATATCTTTTTGCATTAATGAAGTGGGCATTTCGTCAACCACGGATTCTGCCACCACAGGGTGGGCATAATTAAAGGACCTCCTTTAATCGAGTAATGGATCCTATCTTAAGCACTTCTATATAGAGTTATTTAATTTTAATTGTTGTTGCTGTTCAATTAAGAATTGAAGTCGGATACAGATAAGGAGTGGCTCATTTGATGAAGTGGATCATTTAGTGGGGTTTCATGTTATATAGTTCTCGAATCAAAATTGAGTTGGTTTGGCCTTGAGATTGTATGAATTCGATAGAGTTGATTCCGTCAGAAATAGACAGCAAGTTATGTATATAGTGTGATATATTATGTATCCGGAAAGCCCGGAAGATCGAGTTTTAGGATTGTGTGCACGTGCCACACACGTGCTACGCATGTGATTTCAAACAGTTTCACCGACAGTATAGTCTCGGTGGAAATAAATCAGGCCAGTTTGGAACAATTCGCTGAAGTTTAGCAACCTTTTCTACTGAGTAACTATGGACCATTAAGTCGCAAATAGTTTTTCCGGATCATCTAAATACTGCATATTGATAGTTTGGTTGCTTTCTTGTCTTATCATCAGCCTCTTGATTCTGTGCTACGCTGCAAAACTCCCCTTAAACAAAACGTCAACTTTTCGGGAAATTTCTCAGGAACAGATGGGGCTCCACACTTGGCACTGCACAGTATTCTCCTAAACTCCTTCTATCTAATATACCTCCGTATAGCTATACAGTAATACGGGGTAGTTACCGTTATGCTTATAGTGCCAAGACACGGTGCAATTGCCCGATATGGTGGCACGTCGTTAACGAATCGGATATGGCTGTCATAATGGGACTGTGCTACGGTGCTTCGAAGCACTTTGCATGCAGTAAGGATATAAGGATTTGGCTTTCTCTACTTTGTTTCATACTTTGCAAAACCACACCCTTTTGTTGTATTCGCCTATATTGTTTTTAAAAGCGTCTCAAGTCGAGATCGCACATCATTCTTTTCGTCGATCATCATGTTCGGTTTCCTTCGTATCCTCAGCGCCGGCCTGGTGCTTGCGGCTGGGCTCGCGCAGGCTTCCCCTAACCCTATGGCATGTTCTGGTGTCTGTGGTAATGCCCACGACCCTTCGATCTTGCAGAACAAAGCTGGTACCTATTACCGTTTTTCGACTGGTGGAGGCATCGCTATTCATACTGCACCGGCTCTTACTGGTCCCTGGTCCTACAAGGGCTATGCCTTGAAGTCTTCAAAGATCGATGGCAACACTGATCTCTGGGTACGTTCCCTACATGTCTTCATCCTAGCAGGCGAATATGATGCTAACATCGACTAGGCCCCGGATGTGACCTTGGTTGGCAACACGTACTACATGTATTATTCTACCTCATCCTTCGGCTCTCAAAAATCCACTATCGGTGTGGCAACCTCCTCAACCATGGACGTCGGCTCCTGGACCGACCACGGCAGCTCCGGCGTTTCGTCCAGCAGTGGCAAAGCCTATAATGCCATTGACGGTAATTTGATCTGGGATGGCTCCAAATTCTACATGAACTTTGGCTCATTCTATGGCGATATCTACCAAGTGCCTATGAAGAACCCACCTATCTCGTCCTCGGGTGCAGCATACAACATCGAATTCAACAGTACCGGTACACGTCCTTCGGAAGGTTCTTTCGTCTTTACTTGGGGTGATTACTTCTACCTTTTCTTCTCCAGTGGCTCTTGCTGTAACCTCGACAAAAATCGTCCTGCTAAAGGCGAGGAGTACAAAATAATGGTCTGCCGCTCTAACAAGGTCAATGGTGGATATGTAAGTGTTACTTTTATTTCAACAATACCATCTCCGCATAAGCTAACAAATATTATAGGCCGACAAGAATGGTAGAGATTGCAGAGCGAATGGTGGAACTGAGGTTCTTGCTAGCCATGATCATGTGTACGCCCCGGGTGGACAAGGTCTCTACATGGACCCAACTCATGGACCAGTTATCTTCTATCACTATGTCGATACCACTGTTGGATATGCTGATGGCGATAAGAAGCTTGGTATCAACAAGGTGTCTTTCTCATCTGGATGGCCGGTTCTTTCCTAGGCGGATTGTCGCACTCGGGTATGCTAGGGTTCGAAGGGTCCAGTGGTGCTATTGGTGTGCGGTGGGTGTCGATGGATAGAACGATGGAGATTCATTTCTTGTTAATATTCCGGTCCGGTTAGGAACCGACAATATTTATCGCGGGCTTGCCTGTTTTATGTTCAACGTTTCATGTATATAATTCTCAAATTATTGAAAAAGAGGACTTTCCTTCCCTCAACTTTCAAGTTACTCTCGAATGTACGTTTATGTGATCCTCCTGAGAAGATGAAGAACCCGGCAGTAAGGTTGAGATCTGTGAGCACGATAATGACGTAGACCACTCCCTTCACCCCAGCCTTCATTCTTGTTGAGTTCGGTGCTGTTGGGCGGAATATCACGATCTTGATTGATTTTAGAGGTGGCACTTTATCTGTTCCGAGCAGCTCCGCAAGGTCGTTGTAATCGCTGTACATCTATATCTGTTAGTATTATGTTGTGATTGAACATGGAGTATATGAACTTACTTTCATGAATCCTTCTTGAATACCAATGCATATATTAGATGCCTCGAATTCAGTGAGTTTCTCCTGGTCTACTTTAACCACTAAATAGACTGCGCAAAAAGTATCTGTACCCATAGGTTATCCACAAATAATCTGCTTTGCAAATACTTATTAAAAGTTCTACCCGTTTTGTAAATTATTTATTCAGATTTAAAATTATTTGTTCTATTATAAATAATCCGCGGGTTATTTATAGATAATTTATTTATTTATAGATATATAAATTATTTATGAGTATATAGATTATTTATAAATAATCTATATAAAACTAGATATTATAATTATTTTTAATAAAATATATATTATTAAAAGAAATGAATAGAAGATAGTATTTATTATTTATTTTAGATTTTTCAAATCATTTATTATATTATTTGATTTTTATAATATTCTAATCTTTTTCCAAAATTATATTAATTATATATTATTTAATAAGCTTAATAAATATTATATTGTTTATTTAAATAATATTTTTATATATTCAATTAATATATTAGAATATAATATAAAAATTAACTGATATCAATTTCTAGATTAATATTAATAAATACAAATTCGAAACAATTTCGATTCAATATTTGAAATTGTTATTATTATCTTTTAAAAATAATTTTTTTCTATAAAGAATCTTTAATATTTTTTGGGATTTACTAATTTCTATTAATAATTTATTCAGAACTCTTTTAAAATTAATTGACTATTTAATAATTTAATATAAATATAAGGATTAAAATAAAAGCATACTTTCGTTATATTTAAAAATATTTTTATTATTATATTAGTATTTATTTATTTCAATTATAATAAAAAGATAGTTTTGAAAACTGATATATTTAATTGGGTATTAAATAGTATTCTTTTATAATATAATATAAATAATATATTTCGATTAATAACTTATTTTTTATTAAAATACTCAGTGGCTGAGTATAACTATAAGATCTATAATAAAGAATTTCTTATAATTATAAAGTTTATAAAGGAATAGCAATTAAAGTTTTAAAGATTTTAATATAAATTTGAGATTCTTATTGACTATAAGAATCTCGAGTATTTTACAATTATAAAAGTATTAAATTAATAATAGATTTATCAATCCAAATTCCTTTTTCAATATAATTTCTATATAATTTATAAATCAAAAGTTAAGGCTATCCAATCGAATGCCTTCAGTTGTAAGCAAGAAAATAGATCTGATTTCTTGATAGGGGATGATAAATATCTTAAAAATAGAGAGTATATAATTTTATTAATAAATAGATTTGATATCGATTTATATAATAGGTTAACCGGCGGAGCTCAATTTGTTTTAATGGATTTTATTATATTAATTAATAACAAATTAATTAATAATTTAATTAATGAAATATATAATAAATTAAATATAATTCAATAATTAATTGTTATAATTAAAAATCTATTCATTTGAAAATGGCTGATAATATTCAAAAAGACTTTATATATTGCTATACAAAATTATATAATAATCAATTATAAAATCTATTATTATAAAAAACTTTTGATTCTCTTGAATAAGAAAATGAAAATTCAAATTATTTATAAAATACATTCATTTAATTCTACAAAATATTCTAACAAAATTAAGACAATCAATTTAATCTTTTGAATATATTGATAATCTTAAATATACTAAAAAATGACTATATATATTCAAATATATAAACTTTACATATATATTAAATCTTTCAAATCAATTCTATTAAACTTTTTATATCTTTTATTAATTTCATTTCAAATTTGATTTAATATATCAATAGATTATATTACCTTATTTCTTAATTATATTTATTATAATTTTATTTATTATAATTTTATTTATTATAATTTTATTTATTATAATTTATTTATTATAATTTTATTTATTATAATTTTATTTATTATAATTTTATTTATTATAATTTTATTTATAAATATATTCTAATTATTATTTATTGTTTAATTAAAATGAGGTATTTTATTAATATATGCTTCTTAATAACGAATAATTTTATAAACATATTTATTAATTATATTTATATATTATATAAATTGTTTGATAATATAATTTCTAATTGAGAAATACAATTTGTTTTTGGATTTTAATCTTAACTTTCGAAATAATTAATAATAGTATTTAAATATTTTTTGACTTTCCATTTTTAAATTAATAATCAAATAAAGAAAATCAATTCTTTTTTGAAACAATATCTTTATACTTTTATCAACTTTTATTAAAATAACTAAATATAATAACTACCATTAATTGAATTTATTTTAAATAATATAATTTTGGAAATTATTAATTATTTTTAATTTTTTATTAATTATAAACTTCATTTATATATTAAAATTGAAATTAATAAGTTTTATTTATTAGAAATGATTTTGATATAAAAATAATTTTTTTTAAAAATAATAAAATAATAAAATGAATTCTATTTTAATCATATATATTAATTCAATAGACAATAACAATTTATAAAAAAAATGTTAATCAATATAGAACCGATTTATTTTATTATAGCATCAAACAAAAGATATTTATAAAAAATAAAGAAACTAAATAATTAATAGATTAGATTATATAAAATTATAAAAACTTATTTACATTTTTATTTTATTCAGTTATTAAAAAGTATTTGGATTTTTTCAATCTTTTATTATTTACTATTGCTTTCTATTATTAATAAAAAATTTTTTTTTAATAATTAATAATTAATAAAACAAAATTAATAATAATTAGAGATAGAATATTAGAGAAAAGGAATAATAAGAATAAATTGATATAGAAATGGATTTTCAAAGAGGGTTCTTAACAATTATAATAAAAACGAATATTATTATTAAATGAAATAGAAATATTATACTCCTATTTAATAATCGATAATAAATTTAGAAAAGAATAAAAAGCTTTTAATAAAATATCATTATATATATCCTAAAAAACCTAATTCTCCAAAATAAATCTTGAATGATTTTATTATAAAAACAATCCTTACACTAGTAAAAATCAATATAATAATAAATCTAATAATTCGAAAATCAATTTAAAGGAAAATCAAATTCACTTAAAAAAGAATAAAAATGTAAAGGATTTTATTTATTGAAAAGGGATATAAATGATTTAATAAGAATAAAGAAGTTTGATTTATAAGAAATTATTTATTTTCTTTATTTATTTAATTTAAATATAATAGTAAGTATTGTAATATCAATTCCTTGATTTGTTTGAAATAAATAAGTTATTAAAAGGAGGTATTATTATAGATTCAATAATATAGTCTTATAAATACTTTAGGTATTTGTACCCTATATAATCAGCGTTTATCTGTATTTTCTTTTATCCTTGTAGAATATTATATATCTTACCTAGGTCCTATCCCTTGCCCCGTGATATATATAAACTTTTGATTTTGTATAAAAGTTTTTTATTATAGAAAATATTTCTTTCTTTTGTTTTATATAATATAACGGTTTCTGCTCTAATCTGATGGGATTAGATTTGGATGTCCTATAATACCTGGGTTGACGAAAGAAATGGCACAAATCTTTTTCAAATCAACACGTCATCCAGTCAATTACATAAATCTCATGAGAATTTCATCGGAAGTTCTCCCTTGCTATAGTCAAAACATCGCCCCTGAAGTATTTCTGTACTCTTGTTTGAATGACAATGATGATAATAACTTCTCAGAGGATCGTTGATGAACAGTCGAAGTATATCGAAAGAAAAGTTTGATATATCCTGTAATGTGGTCTGTAGGACCTCAAAATCAACGCTTTGCATTAAATTTCGAAAATTCCTTTTAGCATATTTGATAGTGATAGATCTTGAAGTGTTGATTGGTATCGATATAATATAGAAATCTGAAACTATAAATAAGAATTCAAGTGTTAGAACCGCACTAAGAATAGATTTAAACTTCCTCTCTAAAAGCCCTATTAATTTGGTATATTAGGTTTATTAACCAAGTTATAAATTAAATCCTGAAACTATAAATCTAAACGTAGCTTTTTGTTTTTAATAGTTCATTTATTATACATACTAGTATATATATATATTAATCATACTGTAACGATATGCCTTAAAGAGCTGAATAAACAGGGTTCATTTTCATTCTTAGAATCTAAAGCTATAGAATTACAACTCCCTAGAAAGCTCTTTATATACGGATTTTTATATATTAATAGAATAACTTTGGCTATATTATTATTCAATTCTTATATTACCTTTTTATTATAATAAATCACTTAAATTCAATTATATAATAACAGGCCTTTAATTTATCTATTATTCCATATAATTTATTTAAATATAAATAATTCTATAACACTACCCCCCCCTTCGAAAAAGCTTATTCTTAAACTTTATTATTTACACTACTTAAACTGAAAAGGCTTTTTCTACTAATTCTACTTTAATCCATTAATTAGGATTTAATAGAATAAATCATAATAATTATCTTAAACATTTTATTAGAAATTAACCAATTGATCACCTTCATTTAATTAAATACACTAATCAATCTAATTGATCTAATTGATTTAATCAATTTAATTAATTAAATTGATTGAATTGATCATTTGAGGATTGGGATTTATTATATCTAATTGATCTGATTAGCCTAAATTAGCTAGAATAAGCAAAACAAAGTTGAAGAAAGATAGATTCTTTCAGATTTTTCTCTTTTATTCAGCAAATTTAGAATGGATTTGAAACTAGAAATATTTCTTTATCTTTTTGTTTTATAAACGAATTATTATCTATATAATTATAATCATTTTCCCTACTTTTGTAAAACTTTATTTAATTAAAAAAACTAGATTAAAGGATTAGATTTTATAGGGTTTTTTTAATAAAAGTTTTACAAAAAGTGAAAAAACGTTTTGAAATTTAATACAGAATATCAAATAAAATCGATATTATTATTAAACTATAAGATTTTATATAATAAAGTTTTTTATATCTTTTTTATTATTAGAATCCTTTCTATCTTTTATTTCGAATTATTAGTTATATTAATAAATAATAATACTTTAAGGATTTGTTTTAAAAAAAGATTATTATATATCTTATATAATTTATCTAAAAGAAAAATAGAATGAATTTTTATAATAAATAGGAAATTGAGTTTAAAAGAATTTCTGTGAGGGCGCACGTGTCTTTACGGCACGTGACCGGCTATACTAGCCACATTAGCTAGTCTGTTCGTATAAGTTGGAAGCTTCGCTTCCAACTTCCCTTTTAGATCTTTATCAATAACTACAATTACTACGTATTACCTTTCTTCAAGTACCAGGCCTTCACAATTTCTAATATAATCAATTATTTTGAATCTTTTTTATATAGAAAAATCAAGCTTTCTAAATAATCTTTATATAAAATAATCTTTTATATTGAATTATATATAATCCTTTATATCAAAATCAATCTTACAATAATATATATTTATAAATTTCGATATCTTTGTTTGGGTATATAATAAACTTTCTTTTATTTATACAAAAACTAGCTTATTATATTCAATATATATATATACATTTTATATATTTATATTATCTATAGAATT
The DNA here is from genome assembly GCA_019395245.1 of Botrytis pseudocinerea. Taxonomy (NCBI): domain Eukaryota; kingdom Fungi; phylum Ascomycota; class Leotiomycetes; order Helotiales; family Sclerotiniaceae; genus Botrytis; species Botrytis pseudocinerea. Next base: position 120,543 of record JAHXJK010000105.1, on the reverse strand, counting down.
ATTAATATCCTTTTACCATTCCTATACATATCTAAATATATACCTATAAAATATTTTATATAAAATAAAACCTTTAAACAAATTATATAGAAGAATAAATTAAGTATAATCTATTATAAATAGGAATTCAAATCAATTATTCTAATAATAATTAATAAACAATCTCAATTTCTATTATAGATATTAATTATAAATCTTAATTTGACTATTAGTTTAGAAATAATAGATAATAAAATATTTGAAATCAATTTCTAAGATTTAATTGAATTCCTTTCAAAATTGAAATATAAATTAAGGACTACAATTTAATACTATAATATTTGGGGAACCATAATAGTAATATATATAATAAAAATATAATTAAATTTAAACTCAAACATTAATCGTTTTATAATATAAAATAAAAATTGCTTATTTAATAAGTCAATCTATAATAATAAGCATATTATTATATTCATACTTATCTTTATTGAAACTATAATAATCTATAATAACATATTGCTATATTCGAACAAAGATTAAAAAAGAATATAATAAGTTAGAAATATAATTATACAATATAATACTACACTTGCAAATATAATAATTCTATATATACTAAACAATAATCTCTTATATTCTCAACCAATAATATTATTTAATTATTAAAAAATAGATTTTGCCTACTCCAAAATAAATTATAAATACAGAATTATAGATTTCTCAAATTAAATAAATTCGTAGACTATCTATATCCAATATCACTAAACAATTATTATATAATAGCAAATCCTTTTAAAAAAATATATATTTATAATCTTGAATAACTTATAACTTCAATATTGAAAAACTACTTGTAATTTTATTTACTTCAATAATATAATTGATTAAATGAAATTTAAATATAATTGTATTTAAATCGATATTGATAATTATAATCTCATTTAAATAATATTTCTATAAAGTTTTATTTAGAATTTAAATATCAATCCAATCGTTTTTAATTAATTACTAAAAACAATTCTTCTTTTTTATATCGTTTTATAAATCCAACTTATTAATACAACAAATAAAAACATTAGCAAAAAGATTATGTTTATTAAAGTAATATATAATAAAAAAATTATATTTAACCAAAACCTTTACCTAATATATTTATTTAGTATTTAATAACTTTATAATTATAAAATACTTTAATACTTTATAATCAATATATATTTTAATTTAATAAGAAAATCCTATTAATTCTGCCTTTCAATATCCAAGGGATCAAATCATTACAAATATTTCTTTATTGTAAACCTTATAATTGAATTCAGTGATAATTATTATTTTCAAAAAATAAACAATGGGGAATTATTCATCTTTATATTTTTATAAAAGAATATTAATAATTATATTATCAAATATATTTATTTCTAATATATATAATAATATAAAATTATAATATTATAATAATAATATAAAGATTAGCTTATTCTTTAAAATATTGAATATATTTTAACAAATCTCATCAAAATAAAACTTAATATCCTTTTTAATAAATTTATTCAAAGGCTTTATTATAATTCTATAATCTTTAATAAATCTATAATAAAAGTTACAAAAGTTCAAAAATGATTATACTCCTTTTATAGTAATAAAATATATTTAGTTTTCAATTACTTCGATTTTATCCAAATCAATTTATACTTCTTTTATTAATATAATAAAATCTAAATATTTAATACAAATAATATTAAATTTATATTTCTTTAAATTTACTTACAAATTAATTATCTCAAATCTTTAAAAACAAGTTTTATATAAGATTTATATTTTATTTCATTTTCAAAATAAATAAGAATATTATCAAAATAAATTATATAAAAGATATTCAAATAGTTAAATAAAATATCATTTATATATTATTAATAAATTATAAATCTATTTGTCAATTCAAAAGGAATAACTTTACATTTATAAAAATCATATTTAATATAAAAAATAATATATTCTTTAAAAACTAAATCTATTCTAATATAATAGAATATCTATTGAATATTCAATTTTATATATATCTTTATATTAACAAATCAGATTAACATTTTATCAATTAATAATAATGAATATCAATCCTTTTTTATTAAAAAATTGAACAATTTAAAATCTATACAAAATCTAAAACTCTTATTAGTTTTCCTTATAAATAAAATAGGGGTTATAAAAGATATCTAATTAGATTTAATAAATCCTTTTACTAGATTTTCTATAATATATTCTTTAACAATTTCAAACTATTCAAAAGATATTTTATAAAAAGAATTATATTTGAATATTCTTTTTTTTTTCTTTTTTAATATGATTTTGTAATTATAAAATCAAGAAAGAAATAATATATTCAAATTTTATTTTGAAAAGGCTTTATTATATTCCTTATAAATATATAAAATCAATTACTTTATATTAATATTTATTAAAATATAAATAAGCTTATTAAAATTTATAAACTTAAAACTTTAAAAATTAGTAATTATAAGTGAGATTCAATATTCATTCTTTAATTCTATTTTTCAATAAATAATAATTAAATCGAGCTTAATATAAATGATTATAAAGATCTTATAATACTAATTCCTTTTACAATTAAAATAAAATTGAAAAGGATTTAAAATATAAAGATTCAAAAAGTCTGAAAAACAAAAGAGTAATATTTTATATTATAATTGAATTGAAATTCTCTTTAAAAAGAAATTTAATTCTAATTTAATAAAAGTTTTATATTCAATAAATATTATATAAAAAACAACTCCTAATAATATATTTATTATTATTATTCGATTTTAATATTTCTTTTCAAATTTATAATAAATATAATCCAATTAGATATCTCTCTTCTTTATATCTTTTTATTTAAAACAATCGATCTTTGGTTTTCTAAAACTTTGTTTAATTAATTCAATATTCTTTAATAATAAAAAAGTAAAAGGATATTTCTAAGATTATTCGAAATATTAATTAAAAAAATATAGTTTTGTTTGAATCTCAGCCAATTAATATCAGTCTAAGATTACACTATATAAGTCTAAATCGATAATTATAAAAGATAAATATAATTATTATCAATAATCTATTATTAGATTAAAATATACAAAATGAATAATAACACTCCCTCTTATTCCATTATAGCTTTTGATCTCAATTGGAATCTCAAATACAATAAAACAAAGTTTAAATATAGGAAATAATAAAATAAGAAATGTAATATTAATAAAAGTAAGTCCATTTGTTTTAGAATTAATAAAAGTGCTTATTTGATAGAAATATCTATTCTTAAATATTATATATAATAGGCTTATAGAGTCACCTTTTATTAACTTAATCAAATTAAAGAATCTTATATTCTAAATAATACTTAGAAAGAATCTTTTATTTAAACATTATAATTTAAATAATACTTTTCAATTTGATAAATGAATTCGATAATTTCTATTTAAACTTCTTTATTTATATTCTTTTCAATATTATAAAAATCTTCGATCTCTTTATATTCCTATACTACAATAATTTTATTAAAGTTTACTATACAGAACACTAAATTATAAATTATTTTCAATATAAGAATTACTATAAAATAATATAAAGACCCTTCTAAAATATTAAAATTAGATTTAAATATTTCTATATAATTGGTAAATATAAAACAATATATATATAAAAATTTATTTTAAATTAAAAGAATATTGATTTCCAAATAAAAAATACCTTTTATTAATAAATACAAATTTATACTTATTTCTGACTTTTTTATTATCTTTTTAATTAATCTATAACAATTATACTTTCAAATTGAAATCTCAAATTTATTAACTAGTATATTGATAATAATACAAAATTTGTAATAAAATACTACAACTTGTATCAAGAAATCCAAAATCTTTTGATTTAGATTCCAAAAAAGAATTGATTAATCTATAACCTCAATTTGAATAACTAATAATTGAAATCTCTAATATTATATTATAAAGTTATCTTATTGGAATATATTAAATATTATTTAATACTTATATTCAATATATATATAATCTATTTTTGTAGAATTATAATAAATAACAATAAGTTGATTAACTAGTTTATAATTAGTCAACTTAGATATTTATATATATAATATAAGAATATACTTTTGAACTTCCCTTTTTGTTTGATTAATTATATAAAATCGTTTTTGAAATTCGAAAATAAATATATTCTTATAAAACTCTAATTGTTTTGAAACCAATAATAACTATAGATTAGCTTTAAACTTTATCCCATCTTTTAATTTGAATATAAAATTAATAAACTTAAGAAAATAAAAATAATCTATTATTATTATAATAAAACAATATTATAACAAAGATTAAAATAAATAAATCTTTTATTCAAAACGAATTTATTTTGAATAATTATTATTATTTGATATAAATTCCAGAGCTTTTAAAGAGTTTTCTTTTCAAATATTTTTATATTAGTGATATAGCTTTTTCTATTTTTTAAAGGGATTGGAATTTTATTTAATTAATAAAATTAGATTTTCAAAATAGCTATATTTATGTATTTTATTAAATATATTTTGAAATAATAAAACTAAGCTTGAAAAGTTTATATTTATTATTATTTTATTTTTGAAATTAAAAAAACAATTTTGAATAATTATTATAAATATAATAAGTTTTTATAATATTCTATATATTTTATTTTCAATAAATAATTGAGATTTAATATTTCATTCTTTGCTTTTTTTATTATTATTAATATTAATATCTTTTTCAAAAAGAAACAATCTCTCAAATTATTTTAATTCTAATTTTATTTAAAATTATATAACAAAAGAATATAAAAACTTTTTTTTAAAAAAAATCCTTTTTTAAAAAATCAATATTTGATATAATAAAGATATTAATATATTTGCTATTATAAAAAAAAATATCTTTATCAAATAAATTTAGAATAAATCTTTTTTCTATAAATAATATTCGAATATTGAATTATTCAAAAAAAGATTATATTTATAAAATATTATTTGAATAGCTATCAAATAGCTATGTAATTGTATAATAAACTTTAAATAATATAATAATATATTTTAAAGAATTAAATAAATAAGTTTCATTTTCATTTTTAAAATCTAAAACTATAAAATTATAATTCTCTGAAAAACTCTTTATATATAAATTCTTATATATTAATAAAATAACTTTGATTATATTATTATTCAATTTTTATATTATCTTTTTATTATAGTAAATCATTTAAATCCAATTGTGTAATAACGGGTCTTCGGCTTATCCATTATCCCACGTGATTTACCTGAATGTAGGTGATTCCATAACAAATACTTTGATAGAGACTGAATTGTTATTATTTAATTTAGTAACACCTATATTCGCCTCCTCTAAAGAGTGAGATTTTAGGCAAAATTATAATTTATATCGATATAATAGTTTTGAAGCTGGTTATATAATGTGGTTTATCAGCATATAGGCTATATCACTATATGAGCCATTTGAAAATATACCAAAATTAGGCCTTTTTCAATATTCTAATTTTAATAACTAATCATTATTTTCAAAAAAGAGAAGAATATTAAATAATAATAAAAATTTAGCTTTTTAGAAATCTAATTTTTATATAAATGTTTTCATTATATTATAAAAAAAGTGAAAATTGTTACGATTTTCATTACAAAAGATTTATTCCTTTAATAACTATTTTAATAATTCGAATTTCTAATCAGAAATTAGATTTTTATAATAATTATATAAGTAAATTTCATATTTTCAGATTTTATAAAATTATATTATTAAATAAAGAAAGGGCACAATTATATATAAACGAATTTTGTATATAAAATGAGGTGGCCTATATAATGATATAGCCTGTATGCTGATAAACCACGTTATATTATATATAAAACTTTTGATTAGAGTAAACAATTAAATAATAAATGTTCTAAGATCTATTATAATATTTAATAATTAAATCGAAATAGATATCGTTATTAAAACACCTATCTTATATCGATTATAGTCAGTTCTTATACCAAAGTGAATATACTATATAATAGAATGTAAGAGTTGTAGCCCCGGCTTATCGCACACTTAGACGAGATAAGCCCAGTTACCTTATTTATCACACCTTGCTTTAAAAATTCTATTATTATTTCAATCTTCATTATTTTCTATTCAAATTCGAAATGGATATTGAATATAATCACAAAAACAATAATTATAAGTCTTATCAAAATTAATATACTCCTCGATACTCTAGAGTTATTCAAATTAGATTTGATAGAAATTCCTGGGGATAGATTGCTTCAAATCTAAATATATTACAATTTATTATAAAAAGTATATTTAAATCCAATTCGATTTAAAAGTTTTGGAAAGAAAAGTTTTATTAAAAGTTTAAAATAAGTATTAAAGAGATTCATTGAATTATAAAAATTATTATAAAAAATTGAAATGGAAAAAGAATAATCTTTAAGTAAATCAAAAATGTACTTAGTATTGAGGTTTCAATATATATAATTCAAAAGGAATTATATTAATATAAATATAAAAGATATATAGTATATCCTAAACTCTTTATTTCAAAAATGCAAATAAAAAAGAGATTAGATTTTGTATATAGATATTAATAATAAAGGATATCCGATTATATTATTATTAAAGAAAGAAGAGATAATTAAAGAAAGATTATATAATCAAACAAAAGCATTTTCGAATTAAAGAAAACAAATAGGATTTGAATTATTAAATAGATTAATAAAAAGAAGTATATTGATTGTATTAAATTAGTATATCAATTAAAAAGAATATTAATAATAATATAGAATATAATTAATTAAGATTATAAATCTTTATTAATCTTTTTAGAAAGATTTAAAAATAATAAAGATATTATTTTTCAAATATATTTATAATAAGTGTTTGAGTTTATTATATTCCTTTTATTTGATAAAATAGAGTCTGATTATATTTTTATAGAAAATAATTCAAAGGTATATTTAGAGTATATTTGAAAAGTTTGATTAGAATATAATATATAAGTTTTTGATTGACTATCCTTTTTTTCGAATTTCAATTTAATTGAAAAGGTATAATAATAAATGAAATAGGAATTAAAAAAGCTATTATTTGTATTTACTTTTATAAAAGAATTGAAATATAAATTGCAAGTTTTTCAAAAAAAAATAGATCCTTTAAATTTCAAACTATATATTAAGAGATTGATTTGTAAGTTTAAAGATATAATTCAAATATAAGGATTAATTATTATTCATTATTATAAAATTCAAATTTTATATAATAATATTGTGTTGTTGATTTATTATTAAATTTTAAAAATTGAGGTTCAAAAAAGCGTGGTGTGCGATAAGCCGGGGCCACAACTCTTACAACAGTTAGTGCTGTGACAAGCATCACGTGATGACAGTGATGACTCATCACAACTTTAGTTCAAGGCTAGCTTGAACTAAGGCAATTATTATTATATAAGAGATAAAAGAAATCTCTTAAGGATCTCTTTCCTCTTTAGCTTTTTTATTCTAGTTATTTAACCTCTATAATATACTATAGTATGTGATTGTAATAAGTGCTTGGTACATTTTTTAATATATTTTACGTTTTATAGTGATTTCCGAAGGCTTAGAATTATAATAAGTGTAGTTTTTCTAAGTAGAAATATTTCAGTTATTCTAAATCTATTTTATTATTTATTTATATATTAAATACAAATTTAATAAATTATTTTGCAAAAATATTTGTTTTAATATATCTATTATAGCTCATAAGTTGGTGATTCTATAGCCTATTACTAATCCATTGTAACAAAAATATAAGAAAATAAGACTGATTCTAATACAATTTCTCGTATATATAAATATTATACAAAAAGGCGATATGATTTAAAGAGAGCAAATAGGCAGATGACTATATATTAAAATGGAATTTTTTTGAGGTATAAGCATTGGTATACTCAATTCCCGCCGCTTTTTTCGGTTATATAGAGCTTATTCCATATATCATAGTACTTTTTCTGCTATGAAACGAAGCATCAAGGGTTTGAACAAGTAGGTAGCGCAACTTTGGTAAATAGAAAAGGAAAAGATTTACTCTCAAAGTGACGTATTGGCTAAACTCCATTTCTCCAAATGCCAATTGCATTAAATCCGAGGTCCCGAAGTTAACTCCATCGGAACTTTCACGAGCCGGCGTGCCGGCCTGGGATATTTTGAGTATTAGTGTAAAAACATGTAATAAGTTTACTAAAACACTTGCTAATATCTTATGGTATGAGAAAAATTGATTTATAACGGAACCACATGAAAAAATGTGGATACAGTTATTCAATTTGATTGATTGTAGTTCCTTTATATTATAGAAAACGGGTTTATAGGATTCAATCTAGACCGATCTTATTTATATGTATAAAGCCTACGAGAATTTCATCATAGACTATATAAACCCAAGGTATTCTTCAGAACAAAACCATTGAAAAGCAAGTAAATCCAATTCAATTACTACCATTTCGAAAGCAGAAGGCCTCCGCAAAAGCCAAGCATATCACCTTCCTGCTGCTTGTCAATATTATTTCTACAAACACAAAGTCAAGATGCCACCTATACTTCCCACCCGCAAGCTCGGAAAGAATGGACCCCAAGTTCCGGCTCTCGGATTCGGTCTGATGGGTTTGTCGATTGGTTACGGGAAAGTTGAATCGGACGAGGCACGCTTCAAGATTCTTGATCGTGCCTTCGAACTAGGCGAAACTTTCTGGGATTCCTCAGATCTCTACGGAGATAACGAAGAGCTTGTGGGAAAATGGTTGGCAAAAAATTCAGATAAGCGCAAGGACATCTTTTTGGCCACGAAGTTTGCTTTTTTGCACGGGGGGGATAAGCCAGGACCGATGATCGATTCGAGTCCCGAATATTTGAAAAAAGCCTGTGAAAAGAGTCTAAAACGACTTGGCGTGGATACGATTGATCTGTATTACTGCCATCGGGTGGACGGGAAGACACCAATTGAGCTTACCGTTCAGGCCATGGCCGAGCTCAAGAAGTCAGCTCCATTTCAATCACTTGGTGAAATTTGCACTAACATTGTACAGAGAGGGAAAAATTAATTATCTCGGGCTTAGCGAAATTTCTTCAGAGACACTTCGTCGAGCCAACAAGGTCGCCCACATTGATGCTGTACAAATTGAATACTCTCCTTTCAGCACCGACATTGAACACCCCGAAATAGATCTGTTGAATACTTGTCGTGAACTCGGAGTAGCAATCGTTGCGTATTCTCCTCTTGGCCGGTTAGTCGATCTATTCGTCTGAAACTTATCACTCTAATATTTTTTTAGTGGAATGCTCACCGGTGCCTATAAGTCACCAGCCGATTTTGAAGAGGGCGACTTCCGTACTTACGCTCCTCGCTTTTCAACTGAAAATTTCCACAAGAACCTTAGGCTCGTCGACGGCATGGAAGCTCTTGCTAAGAAAAAGAGTGCGACTGCTGGTCAGCTGACTCTAGCGTGGTTACTAGCTCAGGGAGATGATATCTTCCCTATTCCAGGCACTAAGAAGATCAAGTACTTGGAAGAGAATTTGGGTGCTTTGAAGTTGGAGCTCAGTGTGGAAGAGGAAGCTGAGATCAGAAAGCTGGTCGATGCTGCTGAGGTTCACGGTGGGCGATATCCTGATGCTATGAAAGATCTATCCTTTTCGGATACACCTGCGTTGAATGCATAGACTATTTCTGGCAATTAAGTTTGCCATTCTATCTGTTTGCCACGATCATTCTGTAAAAATTCCATATAGCCATATTTTGGTATCTTAAAAAGTATTCACTACTCACTAGAATTGGGAAAGCATTAGTGTGAAGTATTTGGAATGATTGGGAAGTGCTATAGACGAGTCTTCCTTCATAAAACAGTGGTAGGGATTGATCAACAGTCCGCAGTTCATCCATGCCTCATATCAACAGGTAGACACGTACGATTTCTCGATGATATGTGTATCAAGATCAGAATGAGTATCTCATTTCCTTAAATTGTCTTCAAACCCATATTTGGTATGCAAATCCCCCAACCAGATCTGCGTGGCTTCAACCCCCCACAGCATCGTCATAATCAACACACCAAACTCTTCCAAGTCTGTCGGTCTTACATTCGCTATTATCTCATCCCAATGAGCAACCAATATTTCGAGTCTCGCTGTTGTTTCTTGGGCTCTAGTCCAATCATGAGCGGATTGCGCACCCCAGAGTGCTGCCTGAGCGGTGAAGCATTGAGGTGATTTCGTTGGGACGTAATAACCAAGTTTCAGGAAATTGTAAGCTTCGTTCAGCATGAATGTAACTAGGACGGTCCTTCGTATGCTCTCATTCACAAGCCAGGAATTCCAATTTGAATCAAAGCCTGTGGTCATGATACTCGTCTCTATCGTATTTAGATCAAAAATCATATTTTGGTGGTCATGAAGGATCATGTTGTTGAGTTGCGCTGCCCACGAGGTTGTATTTGGTTGATCGAATTCCGCATGTGCTCTTAAACGAATATCACCATCAAATAACCGGATCATCTGGTAAAGCAAAAGTGCTTGCAAAGCTGCGAGAAGTTCTGTTTTGGTGACGAATGATATGTTAGTGTTGATACTGGAAATCAATTGCTGGCATTTAAGCTCCAAATTTCCAAACACAAATGCTTCATTCATCGGACCTCTCATGTAATACAATGCACAAGCGCTCATTGCGTCGTACAAAGCTACAGAAGGGTTTTGTTGGAACTGCATCCTGTGGATAAAGATAGTATGACCATGCTGTGCGAATGCTCTCGGAATCATAGCAAGTCGCTTTGTCATGAAGTTTACCCGGGGCAGGAGTGCCGGATCTGAGCTGGCTTGGGTGATGGTTAAGTCGGGATTACTCAAGATCTGTTGAGAAGTGGAGGTTTGTATGCTAGGAAAGTTGAAGTTGTTATTGTCAAAGAGATTGGTGAGGTGGAAATTGCCTGTAAACTGTAAGGGCGCCCCATCCCAGAATGTTGTAATCGCTGATGAAGGTTCCGCATGATACTGATCCACTTGCCAATTATTTGATGCTTGTCCAAGAAACTGCTGTTGGCTAGAGACTAGCGGCTGCATAGCAGTATTGCGCTGCTGCCGATTACAGTCTTGGCCGATGTAATGGCATTCCGAGCCTCTTTTGATACAACGCTGGCAGCGTGGCCAGCCTCGATCACATTTCCGCTTCATCCGGACGCATGCAACACATGACTTGTGTCGTAATCTGTTCGACATTGCATTTCATCATTCCTCGGTCGAGAGGTCAATGAGCTCTGGTTGTTGGTTTCCCGAATTTTCGTCGGATCTCATGAGGGGTTAAAGAATGGGGTTACGGGATCATATTATAGTTTGAAACTCCGCTAGCGTCTTCCGCATGTCGCATATTCAATTGAGATCTTTTTGGGTAAATTATACAGGGATTCAAAAGTGTAACGTTAGGGCCACGCAGTCAGCACTTACTTTTTATCAGCGTGTAGTCAATACATACTAAAATCCTGTGTGATCTGGCGTTCTCTCGTAAGTCAGCTACCCCTTGGTACTCCTAAATCTTACCCTATCCTATCCTATCCTATCATTTCTCTTTTTTATTTATTTACTTACTTAATATATATTATTTTAAAACGCCTTTCACAGCTGAAAGTTGATCGGTGGAGAAAAGTAAGAAAGATCTGTGCGTCTGGTCTGTGCCTTCAAAATTAGGACCATCAAACAAAATAGATTGAAAAATAAGTACAGTAGCTATAGATAATAGTTTAAATGAAATCGAAGTAGATATGATTATTCATATAACTTAGGGCTTTTGAATGGTGTTATTCTGTCTATAAAAAAATAATATCACAAAATTTTGTATTGACTGATTCGAGTATCGTGGTATTGTTCAAATTGAAGAAAGTGGGTTTCCTGAGCTTTTTTGAGATGACCCAAAACAAGGGCGGCCAGAGAGTCGTCGTGGTAGAGTACATTGTAGTTGACGTGATAAGCGTCGTTTTGAATTATAGTTCAAAGATGAGGATGAAAGTCCGCAACGCCGCAAATGCCATGATATCAAATCTCGTCAAAGTTCAAGAAGTCTAAGGTGAATATATATTGCTTACAAGGGGGAACAAGTATAAAGACATTCGTTGACTGCTCCGATTTCTATGAAAACAACATCCATTCATCGAACTTTCAATCTTCAGGAAATATCTCCAAATTTCAGACCTCTACTTTCTCAAAGCAAACAATACACTATGTCTAGTCTAAATCAAACTCTTGGCGAGTGGGCACGAGATCTCAACGACACCATTTACAATCAACCAAATATCGAAGTTGCTCGCAAAGCGTTTTATGAGCTAATGGATCCCAGCCTCGTCATGAAGTACGTAAACTGGATCTTACAAGTTATTTGGAGCCTAGCTAATAGAGTTGTATTACCAGAATCAATCACGCTGTCTGCGAGTATAGTCAGCTTGTGTCACTTTTTGAACAAGCACGAGAGACCACATCAATGTCCACACAAACATGGGATGTGCTTCACGAATGGCAAGACCCAGAAAAGAAGGATGGCACTGTGGCGATATCCACAAGATGGACAATGAAGGATAATGCAACAGGCGTGGAGACGAAGAAGTTTAATTTGGCGATCTGGGAGGTCAAGATAATTGATGGAAAGAGAAAGCTCACAGCTATGACCGAAGTGGAATGATCCTTAGTAGCATTACATGAGCTGAGATGCAATAGCTAGCTATCTCGAACTCAATCTTTTTGAGTCTTCGTCCTGAAAATTAAGTACTTGTTGCTTTTTAAAGCTGGCTCTCTAGTGCGCTGTCCTCGTGATTTTATTCTCATGTTTATGTGACCGGAGAGTGCTTATATAAGGCTTCCTTTCAAATTGGTATGATTGAGTGGAAAGACTGATTTTGGGAGACTAATGTCTCCTCCAATAGGATAGTGTATGCTTCGATTAAAATGTCCGTCTTTCAAATTGCAATTAGCATTCACCTTACACATTCAAACCCCAATGATTTCTTGTTCGTCGTCAGTAGAAGCAAAATAGCAACTTGAAGTCCAGTTCGGCAAAGTATTCAGATCTTTATTGAGTTTTGTTGATAGTGTCACATGTAATGCTTCATATGAGTTCGTAAATGGCTTGTGCAAAATCGATTTGCAATGTCCAGTACTCTCCAATGAGCTTTCCACTGATCATTTCTGACACATAAGGAAGCCGGCGGTTCTTGTAGTTTTCCTCGACCTTTTCCGCAGAGAGCTCAGAGAAGAGAATCCGGCATGTCATCATAAAGTAAATCGTAGTACCTAGCGCAAAAACATCATCATATGCTGTGGGTGAGTCTCGCCAATGTTTATCAGGTATTGCGAATTGTGTTATGTCATAGGCTTATGACTTAAGTCAACCACCCTACTTTCTGGCCACCCCTGTTTTGGGCCACTCTTTTACACCAAAAATCGCTTTTTGACCTATTAATATCTCTATAAAAATACAATATAATTTAATAAGATTTTATGTACATGTAATTTGAATTGTTTTAAGTTCTATTACAAGTTTTCAGAATTTTAGGATCTTTCTGGATTGAAAACTGAAGATTCAAAATATTGATTTTTAAATTTGTATTTAAACTATATACAAATTCAAAATTCAATTAAAACTCTTATACCTTTTTAATAAAAATTCCTAAAAATAAATTAAAACTTTTTATTATATTATTAAATTACGAGCTTTTACTCGGCCCTTTGTAGCTAAAAATAACTACGGAGAGCGCTAGTGAGGCCGTTGTTATTTTTAACATCACTCAGGATCTATGCCTACACTCATGCTACACAGCTTTTAGAATCCTAAAAATAAATAAGATTTATATTCTTATATTTTATCAAAATATGAATTTTGAAGCTATTTAGAGATTTTAAGCTTTTTGAGGTGGTGGTTTATGTGTAGACTTAAGTGAGATATATCCAATCTTTAACTTTAAATGATAATAATAATAATAATAATAACGTGGTTTATTATTGAATGGATTATATCATCAAATGGATCACTTTCACTTCAACTATTTATATATCAATTCAATATGTGTTTTATCAATCAATTATTATGGAATTTATAAATAATGAAGCTCGAATACTTCTAGCTATTGAAACTATTTATAAAGATAAAAAACTTAGTATATAATAATCTGCCAAATTATATAATATATTATTTATAATATTATATTATAAATTGAATGGTTTAACTCCATATACCGAAATATAAGCAAATCGATATAAATTTATAGAATTAAAAGAAGAGATTATTATTCAATATATTCTTAATATAAATTCGAAAGGTTTTCTACTTAAATTTAAAAATATAAAAAATATATCAAATCATATTTTCAAATCGAAGAATACAAAATACATTAAAAAGCTTTGGGTGTATTGATTTGTAAAACATCGAATCGAATTAAAGATATATTTTAGTTGTATTTATAATTTTCAAAGAGTTTTCTATAAGGATTCTAAACTTTTTGAAAAATTGTTTTGATTAATTGCAAATATACAAGTGAAATATAGTATTTTGGATGGAGATTTTTATAATTTTAATAAAACAGACTTTATAATAGAGATTATATATATAGCAATAATTGTTATTAATGTTGAGAAATATAATAAAAGTAAATTAGTATAATTAAACAATCAAGAATGATCTATAGTAATAATATATAGAAATAAAAAGAATAAAACTATTTTTCTATTTCTAATAGTTCAAGGATAGGTTTATTTTTTCAATTGGTATATCGAAATCAATCTTCCTATGAACTGAACTATTAAATCTATATTTAATGGATGGATAAACAATAAGACAGATTTAAAATGATTGAAATATTTCGATAAGTATATTAGGAATTGAAGAAAAGGCAAATATCGAATATTGGTGCTGGATGGATATGAAAGTTATGAATTAATAGATTTTTAAGTATATTGTAAAGAGAATGATATTATATGTTTATATTTATTATTATATTTAAGTCATTTAATTCAATTATTTAATATTAATTATTTTAGTAATCTAAAATATTTATATAGTAATCAAATTAATAAATTTATTAAGGTATATATTAATTATATTTTGAAGATTGAATTCTTTTTAGTTTTTAAAATTGTATATAAAAAATCAATTATTTTTCAAAATATAAAATCAGGATTTCAAAAAACAAATTTAATTTTATTTAATTCTAAAGCTATATTTTCGAAATTAAATATTCAAATTTATATACCTATCCCCCCCTTTTTCGATTTAGATTAATAAATTTCTTAAACCCTTTATAATTTAATTGAAGTTTTTTTTTAATCAATATTAATTAAATCTCAAATAATTTATTATCAAATAAGTTTTTTTATATTTATATTTGAAATTATATTAATTTTTATTAAAGGTATAAAGAAATTAGCTTATAAGAATATACTTTTAAATATAAAGAATTGTATATTTTAAATAGTAAATGAAATATTAAATAAATATTAATATATGAAAAAAACTCAATTATATTAAAAGGGAATGTTTATAGAATAAAAGGCTTTTGATATATTATTTTAATAAAAGATTGATATTTAGATTCAATACAATGAGTATCAAAAAAGGGGGAATTCTAATAGGGAAGTATTTTCTAATTAATATTATAATAAATGTGGAAAGATAGGATATAATGTAAAAATCTATTAAAATAATATAATAGATTTTAGATTATTAAATTCTTTATAATTTTAATCAATTGATTTAATTGTTATTGAATAATATGATTTTGAAAGTACAAATTGAGGTGAAAGTGATCTACTCGATGATATGATCCATTCGATAATAAACCACGTTAATAATAATAATAATAATAATAATAATAATAATAATAATAATAATAATAATAATAATAATAATAATAATAATAATAATAATAATAATAATAATAATAATAATAATAATAATAATAATAATAATAATAATAATAATAATAATAATAATAATAATAATAATAATAATAATAATAATAATAATAATAATAATAATAATAATAAATCTAACCCTGATCCATTTTCTAATAAATTTAATTCTAATCCTCTTTTTAATCTCTTATTAATCTCTTTTTTCTAATTCTATTTCTAATTCTAATTCCTTTCTAATTCTATTAAATCTAAAAGCTTAATATTTCTTATCTCTCTTATTGTATTTCCGAATTTCCAAATCAATTAGAAACATTTATTCAATTCTTTCAAACTTCAATCTATTTTTTCAATTCAATTTAATTCTTAAATCGATTATTCCTTTAATAAGTAATAGCTTATTAATATAAAAATTATATTATTAAAAAGTTTTCAATTCAAAGAATAATATAATGATTTTTGTTTTCATTTTATAAATCTTTTAATTTTCATTTGTTGATTAATTTATTGGTTCAATTAAGCTTTGTTTTGATGTTTCTGTATAGGGCATTTGTACTTTTTTTGATTGATTAGTTTTCAGTTATGAATTGTGTTTTAAATCTTATATGTTAAGGATATTTAATGAAATAGATTTATAAATGTAATGAAACTTTTATTAAATAAATATATATAGGGGCATTTTTGAAATTGTAGGAATTAATAATTCTTGTAAAAGATTATATTTATAATTGTTAATTTTTTAAAACAAAATTGAGTTTCTATATAGATATAAGTTTGAAACTATTAAAAGAATAAATAGTTTATTTTTCTTTATTTCTGTTATAGTTTTATTAGAGTTCTAATTGGAATTTTAAATTTGTACGTGATTTATATGTTACAACGGCATCCAACATACCGCTTCGCATGGCTAGACAGTCACGGTGATGGACAGCTGGGGACCACAGAGCTGTCCTAAGAAAGATAGCTGTCCCAGCTGTCTATAGACACACAGAAGAGCAGGAAGATCTATATAAGGGGATAGGATTTCATTATATGTAGAGCTTCATGCTCAAAACAATCATTAGTTTCATTACTATAGTTACAAGAATTGCAACCAGTTATTCATCAATTGAATTCCTATTTGAGGTTTAGTCTAAACCATTTCGAAAGATCTCTAGCTATTTCCACATGACCCTAGAGACAGCTCCTATAACATTATATATAAAGTTAAAAATCGACATTTTGAGCTATTAGTTTTCAATCCAGAAAAATCCTAAAATCCTAAAATCCTAGTATATTATTAATATCGATATACAGATTTATTATATTAAATTTTATATAATAATATTATTTTTTGAATGAGATATTGATAGGTTGAAAAAGCGATTTTTAGTGTAAAAGGGTGGCTCAAAACAGAGGTGGTCAGAAGATAGGGTGGTTGATTTATTCCTGTGGTGACAAAGTTAATATTATCAACGAAAAGAAATACAATATAAACCTCTATTTAAATTTTTATTATGTACATTATAATAATAATATATTTCCATTATTATTAACAAAATGATTATTTTGTTAAGAACGAATGGAATTAATATATTTTGAGGTTTATTCAATATTAACTTTTAATAGAAAAAATGGAAATAAGAGTTCTAAAGGGTCTTAGAGATTTCGAATATTAAAGTTGTAGAAAAGGTGGATAGAAGAAAAGTAAGTATAAAAGCTAAAAGAAGAGGAGAAGCGAGTATAAGAGTTAGGAGTATATAAAAGATATTAACTAAAAGCTTAAAAGGAGAAAAAAATGAGAACTAAATCACTTATATTATTTTCAAGTTTTTTTTCAATCAAAAGCTTTATTATTGTATTATATTATATAGAATATATTATAAAGATACAAATATTATATAGCTTTAATTTATATATTTATATTCAATTCAATTATTAATCGATTTTAGTATAAATAAAGTATTGATTATTTTAAGCTAGAATTCAAGAATTTCATTAAATCCTTTTGGAATAAAATTTTCTAATTGTGTACAAAAGAAAAGTCTCTCTAATCAATACTTGAAAAGCGCTTTCATCAATGCAATATAAAAATATTGATGATTTTATTATACTAACGAAACATCCACTTTGTAGACCGCGGATTCTGCCACCACAGGGTATTAGAGCCTGCAAGAAAGGAGCCCCCAAGTCCTGCAACCTTAAGACTGATTTGTGCACCAAGCAGGAAGCTCTTGGGATTAGCATCACTGTGAATAACCTCCACAGTGCGTAGTAGCTGGAGACATGCAGCTGCCTCTTTGATCCAGTGGGATCGCTGCATGTCCGTGACCCTATTGTTGTTGATGAAGAGAAATGTTTGTAAGCTATCTCCTGGCTTTATTGCATGTTTGGGGAACATTTTTGGGATACTAATCAGTGATTCTGAGTAGTCGAGGGTGCGTATCTAATTTCATGTATATTTCGCTCTCCTTCATAAGGTCTCTACGAGTCTCCACTTCAAACTGATTAGGTCAGAGTGATTTTATCACATCGCCACAGGGTAAGATCTCCAAGATCCCAGAAGCACCATTATCAGTAAAGGGGCTGTTGTCACTGCATGAACCGAATGAACGAGATGCCCACATAGTTCATGAGGGAAGTATACTACGACTGCAGAGCTATCTAGAGTAGCTTACCAATGTCGGGCAACAATCATTTGCCGAATATGCTATACTGAAAGATCAAAACAGCTTTACTATTCTAGTCTCTGTAACTATTCAAATCATAATTATGTATTAAGCAGCTAGGGAAAATAGATAATTCTTACGATATTTTTGTTTATCTAACATTTTATATTAATGTTTGATGATATTAGAACTATCGAATTAACATCACTCTTATTACTACAATCAAAATTTATTTGACTCTTTATATTGCTTGATCTTAAAGTTACCAAAAAAAAAAAATTGATTTTCATCTAATTTGAGGTGATGGTATACACTATTACCCGGTGTCAAATTGATACCACAACTAATTAATAGTATATACCAAAAATTTCTTAGGAAAATAGTTAGACAATTGTCACTTATTCATGCACATAATGATGAGTCCTGTGAACAATAGCTTATTCTTTCAGTGTGCGTCCGTAACCCCTCAATTGATCTCGGTAAATAGTGTGTGCATGAAGCCTCAAATCCCCGTATTCATCACTGGTTTGTGGTGCGCTGCCGAGTGTTAGCTTCCTGCACCAGACGACGAAGTGATAATTTGAGAAATTTCCATGAATATATTCCCATATACTTGAAATCAGAGAATTTGATGAGAGTAAAATTTTACTTACTATTCCACCCAAAGATTTGGGCCCTTGATGCGGAAATAGGACTTGCCGTTCTGATTATCCTCTTTTGTAGTGGGACCGCTCCATGCAAAGTAAGTTTCGTTGAGACCAGCTTTAATCTCAGCCAAGCGGGGCGCATAGTGGACTAAGTTGAGAAGGCCAGCCCATTCAGATACGAGGTCGACAACTAATGCTTGCTGAGCTTTGTTGAAAAGTCCCACGTTGACACCTTCTGTAATGTACTCCTCGCCATCATGACCAGGCCCAAGAGTGAGGGTGCTCACATCGTGAGTTATGTTGGCTTTTGCAAAAAGGCTATCGTCGAGAGACCCGACTAGAGAAAATGCTATGTCATTCTCTGCGGCCAGCACGCGGTTCGTGACGTTGTTGATGGCTGGCAAGCAGCCGGTCAACAGTGGAGCGATGACAGCCTTACTACCGTACATGGCCATGTTTATCCCAAGATGATGCCCGCCGAACTGGATCATCCAAAGAGACGTCACACTAGGCTCCCCGAAAAAGCCTAGCGTGTAACTTCCCAACCCAGCTTCATAGCCCACACCACGGTCCTCCTCGACTTGGTCGGCGTTCATGATCTCCTGAACCTTGTTATAACCATCTTCACTAAACATGACGCGTAGCAGGTTTAGGACCGCTTCCTCTTGCGTGTCAGTGAAGTTGTCCCGGGCCAAACCAATGCGATCCACGATACCGACGGGGTAGTTGGTCCACACCGACTGACCGAACTGCTCACCGGCGATGGGACCGGTGGTGGAGGATCCGAAGTAAATGGGAGTTGCGTTCCCTGCTGCTTCGTAAGGGTACACCAATGATGCATTCTGCTCCGCGGTGAGAAGGCCTAGGAGAGTGTTGGCAGCGTCGACAATGACCATTGACTGAATAGTACCATCGTCGACTTGCTTAACTGTGTGCGAATTCGAGGGAAGTGATTGCACTAGGGTGCACAAAGCAAAGAGAGAAAGTCTGGAAAGCATTTTAAGAGTCTTTTGTTGATTTGACGGATTCAAAAAAGTAGATAAGAATGAACAGTGAAGACAAGTAGAAGATGCAAGCGGAAAGGAAGACTCAGTTGTAGTTGTCTGTCCTGAAATTAACATCGATAGAACATAAATCACCTTCCTTATATAATGAAGATATTGTTGAACCTGGAGTTCTCTCATGGTAGGTAAAAACAGTTCATAGACAGCCAAGAAACGTTCCTACCGGTATTACGCAGCCATCGACGTGTGCAGGTAAGGCTTTGCAAATTGCAAGAGTTAAAAGAGGGCTCAGTTTACTTGGCGTCGACATATTCAGGTTGAGTGGGAGTAGTGTTGGGCAGATTACATAATTTGATGAATGATAGAATAATTTTTACACAATCACGCTTTTGGAGCGTTATCTAATATTATGTTAAGGTTCTGTGTATGTTTTTGTGGCTATTTAAATCATTAGAAGGAATGAAAGTGAGATAAGTCCAAACATATTCTCGATTCGGTGATTAAAAAAGTTATTATACTCCGAAACTATTTTGGAGTCCCATTTATATTTAACCAAACCGACATCCCTGTTATATGCACGTCCATATTATGTGCACGCTTTTTTTAAAATATAAGATATTACTTTATATCGACATAAAAATTGATTAAATATTGTTATGATTCGAAATCTGAAAACAAGATAATACAAATTGATTAATTTGATTAATTTGATATTCTGAAAGAAAAATATAAAAAATATAAATATTGATTATAATATAATAATAATCAAAATAATGATTGTTTTTGGAAATATATTTATATATTAATAGATTTAATAATATTGTTGGTATCACTATAGGGATGGTGAAGTCAATATAGTACTATGGTTCACACTGTTGTAATATTGCTTAGGGTTCTAAAAGCTAGAACTACGAAACGTATAACTGTAGTACCGAAAGACACTAGCGGATACGCTAGTGTAATCAGATGATCTCTATCCCAATAAATATAAATAGCAAATTTAATATTTTCTTAAAAAAAACAATGAACTTTGATATACTATAATATAATAGATTCAAAAAAATATATGACTTTCAATTGAAATTTGGAAATTATATTCAAATCATATTTAGATTTTAAAAAAAAGAAATTTGAGAAATAAATTAATAATAAATTAATGGATATATAGTTTTTGATTTTTTTTATGATTATATAATAATATTTATTTTTGAATATTAATATAAAATTATTTTTAATTTTTTAATTTTTAATATATTTTATCAAAAGTTTTCTGTCAGGAATGATCCACTTTCTTATTAACCTATAAAAGCGTGAAGTATTCCAGATGCTTCTGAAATAATGGATCTACTATATATACCCAATCAGATGATTGCTCTCTAACACTTACCCCTGTTTTATACGAACCCACCCAATATTTGTTAATCAGGAAGGAACTATCAATCCTAAAAATATAGAATATTAAAGGTATAATAGCTACAGCTGAATTAATCACTAAGATTGAATTCAAAATACAATTATCCTTACTCAAATTCATATAAATAAGAATTTCAAAATAAAATACTCTTGTATTTAAAATACAATATCAAAAGTAATTTATTTTCCTATTAACTCATAAAAATATAAAATATTCCAGATGCTTTTGAAATAATGGATCTACTATATATATCTAATCAGGTGATCGCTCCCTGGCATTTTCTGTAAATGATTTCTTTAAAATGATTTCTATTGATATCTTTTCGAATTTATAAAAAAAACTAAAAATTCTAATTTCCTTGGATTTACAAATACTTAAAAGATTTTTATTTAAAAAAAATCTTTATAAAATCAAATCAATTATATTTTTTATTTCAAAAAGTTTCCTTAATAAACTTTTAATAGAAAGAAATTGAATCTTTGATATAAATCCAGTCAAATATTATTTAAATATAAAATTTAAAAAATGATTTTTCTTTTTAAATGATTTTTAATTATTAAACAATATTTATTATATTTAAATATTTATTTTGAGTTTTTTAGGCTTTCTAGATTCTTTTTCATTTTAATGTTAGGAGCGATCCACTTTCCTATTAATCCACAAAAGCATAGAGTATTCCAAATACTTCTAAAATAATAAATCTATTATATATACCCAATTAAATATTCGCTTTCTAATATTCATCTCCGTTTTATACGAATCTATCCAATATATATCAATTAAAAAGGAACTAGCAATCCTATAAATATAGGAATTCTATAAATATAAAATATTAAAAATATAATAATTATAATTAAATCAATCACCAAAATTAAATTCAAAATATAATTATCCTCACTCAAATTTATATAAATAAGAATCTCAAAATAAAATATTTTTATATCTAAAATACAATATCAAAAATGATCTACTTTTTTACTAATCTATAAAAATATAAAATGTTCCAAATATTTTTAGAATAATGAATCTACTATATATACCCAATCAAATGATCACTCCCTAACATTTGATTACTTTATAGAAAATTCCTATATGATTAAAACTTTATTTTCAAAGTATTTAAATAATTAAAAAGTAAATAAAGAAATAAAGAAATAAAAGTTTAATATTAAATCTAATTCTTAATACTTTTTCAATATTTCAATTAATGTTTCTATAAAATTAATAATAAAAAATTTATTTAAATACTTTTTAATTCTATAAATATATATTTCTCAATAAAAATATATAATAAAAACTTATAATAAAAACTTATATTCTTTTTATTTAGTATATCTATCAATTCTGAATATATTGATTAAAAAATTACTCAATCAATTTATATAATATCAACAAATCTTGAGTTCAGATTTGACTTTATAATAATGATTTTTAGATTTATAATTAATTTTTATTTCAATATTGGAGAGTGTGCAGGTAACAGGGATGTGCATGTATTAGGGATGTCGGTTATTATGTAATTTAGATCATGTGACGGAAACATATGACCTTCGAAACAAATTCCCACCCTCAAATATTATCTCAATATTCAGAATCTCTTTATCAATAAATCATTTTATATATTAACGTTTTTAATATTATTTATAATAATCTTTTTAATATCATATACTTATTAATTATTTGAATCAATTAAAAATCGAAAAATTGTTTATTTTATTAAGAATTTGAAAACTTTTGGATATACTTTTGGTGAAGAATTGATTTTATTAGATAAAAGTATTGAGAGAGTGAAAACACGTGACTTCAAGGTCACATACTACCAACATTTAATATTTATAGTTTTATTTTTATAGATCTAAAAATATTATCGAATTCTTTATCTTCCAAAGTTATCTCCTAAAGATTTAAATGATCATTTTATATTACTTCCTTTATCTTGTTATTGCGATATAGTGATTTATTTTATTTTATTATATATAACGTAGTTTACCAGTGCGTGCACCACTTCAAAATTATACTAAAATCAGGGGTTTTTTTAATATTTATATTTTAATAATTAGTTATTATTTTTTGAAAATAAGAAAGCATTTGATAAAAATTATAATTTAAATATTCAAAAATATAATTTTTATATAAATATTTTCATTACATTTTAAAAAAGATTGAAATTGTTACGATTTTCGTTACAAAAAAACTTTTTTTAAAATAACTATTATATTAAATCAAATTTCTAATAATTGATTAGAAATTCTTATTATTTATATAAATAACTATAATATTTTTTAGGAAAATATAAATTATATAGATAAATAAAGAAAGTGTATAATTATATACAAATGAATTTTATATATAAAATAAATGGTGTATATATTAATATAGTGTACGCACTAATAAACTACATTAGCCACTTACTTTATACTTGGTATATACGAAGGCTTTTTTGTATGATTATTATTACCTTCTATTCCTTTATAGTATTTTAATTATATATATTATTCTTTTAATTATTATTTATTGAAAAATTGATTAAAATATTCGAAAAAGTTTAATTGATATTATTAAATAATTCAAATTCAAATTGATTGAAATTATAATAATAATTTAAAATAATTTAAAAAAAATTGAAATTAAAAAAATTATTTTTAATAACTTTATTTTATTAAGAATAATATTAAGAATAATATTATTTAAATTGTTTTATTGAATTAAACATATTAATAGTTTTTTTAATAGTATTAATAGTATTGAAATCATATTATCAATAATAATTAAATTGATTTTCAATTTAAAATTCAAAATATCTTAAATTTAAAATATTTGGATTTTAAATGAAGATTGAATTTTAAAATTAAAAATATTCAACCCTTTTGAAATTAATAATAACCTTTATTATTTGGAATTCTATTTATATAAGGAAAATAAAATAAATAATAGAATTTTTAAAATATATATATATTTAATTAGAATAATAATAATTGATAGATTTAAAAAAAAATTAAATATTTAATTTAACAAAATATTATCTTTTAGAACCCCTTAATTTTCAACTTCAATAATATATATATATATATATATATATATAAATCAATAAAAGAAAAAGAAAATTCAATTCCATTTAATAAATCTATTTAAGAATTATACAATTATTAATTAATTTTTAATTATAAAATAAATTATTATATTTCATACTATAGCCGAAATCAAATTGTTTCAAATTCTACAATAAATCTTTAGGAGGCCCTACCTCAATATTAAGGTCAAAAAGCCTTGATATTATGTAATCACTATATGGTCTGAGAATGAGATAACTCAAATAGTCCTTTTTCAAAACGACTAATCAAAAATCGATATATATTTCGCTCAACTAATATTAAGTATAATTTGGTGAACAATATGCCTAAATAATCTGATACGTTTTGCTTAACTCTAACTTATAAGTGGGACTCGATGTATGTACAGCGTAGTAACAATGCATGATTGGTGAAGCCTCAAGCCCCAATATGAAAAATATTAATTTAACCCATCTAGGAAAAACCCTCCCATGACTCGTATCAATTTTATGTGGGGATGTGGAATTAAGCTTTTTCTTAATATATTCCATACAGTAAAGGTATACGTATACGTACCAAGGTCTGTACATAACCATAACCTGCCCTGTTCTCCTTCTCCTGTATACCCTTCATCCAGGTTTCCCTTCGGTCCCGAGCCTACACCATATTTGAGCGATGCCGGGTACGTAAGAGACCTATATACCTGCGAAGATCATCCAATGTGGCAATTGCACGAAGCAGGAATCACATACGTGATTCTCCTGTTCGGAGACAGCCTCTTGGGTTAAGTGTAGTCAGCAAGAGCTTTGATCTCGAAGTGAATTAGACAGAATTTCTAGCAGGTAATCATTGGTTCTTCTGTATGTTTTCTGTTTGCGTATCATTTGTTTTTTCTCTAGATTTTCTTTTCATGTAAAGTTGTACAAACGAAAGAAATATTTGGTGATGATGAAATGTGTTTTGAATGTCTGTCAGCGTAGATTGAGTACTCTTTTAGATCTTTCTATTATATATCTATTGTTTTAGAGTTTAGACTACATGGCCTGTTGGGTTCAGTTTTATAGTCACTCAATTTTTCTTATTATAAAAACTTTTAAACATTACATTTTAAGCTTATTGATTCAATAAAACGCATCTTTGTTTTGATCTTTAGTAATTATAGCTTCTTTAAGATTTCTAGTACTAAATTCTAGTAGAAATTCAATATATAAAGTATTATTAGAAATATACTAAATTACAGAAATTCGATGCCGGATAGACATTTCAAAAGGCATTTACAAATACCCAATCAATCTTAAAATTAAAATAAACGTTTCAGATCGAATTTTTATATTAAATCATATTTTATATCTTTAGTAACATATAGATTAATAACACTTATTATCGAAAAGGTCAACATACACCTGTACGAATCAGTATCCAGAATATAAGCAACACTAGTAAGAACACTAATAAAGCTTTCCGACAAAGCGAATAAAGCCAGTTGTTTATATATAAGGACGCCTTTAAAGTTACTAATACTGCTGCCCTAGTGTCGAAAAACTGTTAAAGTGGGAAACGTAATCACAAGCAACAAAAAACATATGCCATTTCTCGTTGTATGAAATATCACATAGATAATCATACAGGCCGAAACCACAACTTTCGGGGCGTCCTGATAATGCGAGGCACTATCAGAGCGGGTTCATTTTACTTACTAGTCATCTTATTTTCTTAGTCTAAAAATAACAGTTAAATTAATACTTAAACTTCTAACCCTTCTTTGTATACTAGTCTGCCTAAATCCCTGTGGTAGCAAAGTTAATATTATTAACGAAAAGAAATTCAATATAAATCCTTATACAAATTTTATTATATATATTATAATATTAATATATTCTATTTATTGTTGATAAAATGATCATTTTATTAATAATAAGTGGAATTGATATATTTTGAAATTCATTTAGTATTGAATTTTAATAGAAAAAGAGAGAATAAGAATTCAAGGGCTTTAAAGATTTGAATATTAGAGTCATAAAAAAAGATGAATAAAAAGGGGGTGAATATAAAAGCTAAGAAAAGAAAGTAAGTAAGTATAAAAGTTATAAAATAAATAAAAGATATTAATTGAAAATTTAAAAGGGAAGAAAAGTAAGAAATAAATCATTTATATTATTTCCAATTTATTTTTCTATCAAAAGCTTTACTATTATATTGTACTATATAAAATATGTTATAAAAATGAAAATACTATATAATTTTAATTTATATATTTATATTTATTTCAATTATTAATCGAATTCAATATGAATAAATTATTGATTGTTTTAAAATAAAATTCTAAAATTTCTTAAAATTTCTTTAAAATAAAATTCTTTTGTTATATATAAAAATAAGATTTATTTAATTAATATTTTAAAAATGCTTTTGTTAATATATTATAAAAAGATTAAGGATTTTCTTAGGTTGATGAAGCGGTCACTTTGTCAACTACGGATTCTACCACCACAGGGTTTTATATTCGAGCGACTACCCAGATGTGAAACGATACTCCTTTTATGACAAGAGTGCAACTTGCTCTTTATTTTGCTGAATCTTAACGATACTAGGATTCATTTGATCGTTTGGCATTTAACAGGAGTGGACTCGTTGGTCAGTACCTCCACAGACAGACCTTGATTGGCCAACGAAGATGGAACCTCGTTTCTATCGACGAGCATGGAACATCACAAGAATCACTGCAGTCTTGCATTCATTTCAATATCACCAAAACGGAAACGTATCACCAGCACCAAGTTGATTTTGTAATAATTTCGGATATTTTCATTAGGGTCCTGCGGCAGCAGCTTCAACTCCAGCGTACTATCAAGATCGTGATCCTACATCATCTATCAAGACTGCCGAAAAATCAAGTTCTTTAACACCATAAAAAGGAAAACAAGTTTGAAATAAGATATGGAACACCAATATCTGCGAAAGCTTGATCAGTAAAAGCCAAATCAGAAAAAAACAATTGACCTCCGAATAATTCCTCCAGTACCTGCAGAGCCGTTGCTTCCTGCCAGGATCTGCACCATTTTTGATCCACCATCTTCAAATTCATCATCCATTTACCGTTTCAGCGACCCCTTCTCAAACCCCATTTTCAAACCGCAAAGCCCTTCCCATTTTCTGAGTACTTTTATCGCCACAACTGCATCACAATGCCGCCAACCAATTTCAGTGACCAATCGAGAACTCCAGCTCGAGAGCAATCATTTCTGTAAAGTTTCCAACTACCCCAGTGATAAATTTCTTCATTCCTTCATCTCACCATAAAGTTGTAAGCATTTCAGGTAAGATCATAGCATAAGAGTAGCTCCTTGCCTAAGGGAGTACTTTATGCTATGTTGCCTCCGCATGATAAAGTCTTTGATAGAAAGTGGTGTGTCAGAATGAGTGCCGCCTCGCCAAAGGAAGCATCCATCTTTCACATTCCCTCATATCATACTCTTAAGAGAGGAGAACAAAGTCTGTCAAACCATCCCTTGCCTAGGAGGGTGATCAGCAACTAACTCCGTTCATCCCAACCATCGTGCGTAGTCTTGCAAATGCTGGTGTTGAGGTGTTGGAAGGAGAAAAATGAAAGTCAAAAAAAGAATTTTCAGTCTGCAGAAGTTATGAGAATGATTGCTCGTTGACGTGTTCTTGAGATTTAGAAAGTAAGACAACTTGTCATGAAAATCATCGAAAGAAGATATTTTACAAGGAAGTCACACAAATACTCCATTATTGAAGACGCGTCCGCCTTCTCAGGAAAATTCATGCAAATTCGATATAGATTATCATGATTAGATGATTCTCATACCATGGAGCTGTTAGGAAGAACTGGTCTTGGGAGAGGATTTGTGGTTCTCTCGTTATGATAGAGAACGTTGAATAGGTGACATTTGAAGTGTTGTTAGGACAATTTGGATAGGTCGCCGCCGTCGCAAAGAAAAAAAAATGATCCCAAGAAATAAAAAACCAGAATGACACGCAAATATAGAAAAGCAAACTTCTTTGGCTGCCCATAAGCTTAAAGCAAATATGGTACAGTAAGATCTTGTCAAAATTCCCTGAGATTTAATGTCCGGGAGAAAAGTTCCTTGCAAAACGTCTAACAGAAGTCTTGAAAGCGTCCCAGAAAATGACTGACTTGACCTTGAAGAGTTGGTGCAGGTGGATCATTCTGCTTGGGTATAATATCTGGGGTAAGAAGTCGGCGTATCTAGGAAGAACAGCAAGGGTTGTGACCTGAGGGATCTGCACAGAAGCTGTTTCTGTTGCTATTTCTGGTGTTACCGCTAGTCGGAATGTCGTAGGGGTTGCAAAGGTAGGTACGTTCATTGTGGCCACTGGAATACTTGCTGGTCTTGGTGCATCGATCAAATGAACGACGCCTGGGGTAAACAAGGTGGTAGAGGGCCACATGTGACCAACCCAACAAATGGTTAAGAAAACGATGAAGAAAAACCTCGACCAAGAGTAAGCCTTAGACCTAGGAGAAAATTTAGACTCCACAACAATCACAGGGATTGGAGTCTGTTCGGTGATTTCTGGGCATTTCATGGTTAAGAAATTCTCATCCACAAACTCCGGTGTAAGTTCAAGAGTAGATGAAGCTGGTGATTGAACAGCCATTCGTAATGGAATATGCTCGTCAATTGTCGTGCTATCCTGGGCTGGGAAAGAGTTGCCAGTAGACTGCGGTACAGGTACGGAAATGTTGGGAGTCTCGGATGAGACAATTTCTGCAGGGTCCTCAGTGATAGGAATCTCGTTGTTAGGGATGGGCTGTTTGATCATTTCCAGTTCAATCTTTTCCAGTTCAATCTTTGCCTTTTTGATATTTTCCTGTCGCTCATGGAACCCCTTTCTAGTAGCAGCGATTAGTCCTTCGTCTGATTCGGATAAAAGATTGATTATCGCCTCCCTGTCGGTTTTCTTCGAAATCGAATTTTGTCCCATGCCCGAATTTCCAAGTACGGGACCCAAGGATGGACTGCCAGGTGCAGTGTCATCACTAGAAAGAGGAGCCAACTTAAGTTCTCTGAAAACTTTCTTGGTCAATCTCAACTCAGATTTCTGCTTTTTGAACTCTTCTTTAAGGGAGTGAAGCTCAGCAGAAGTTTTTTTGTGAGCTGAGGTTTCAGAATCAAGGTTTTGAGCCGTTGTAGCCACCAGTATAGATTGCTCTTCCTGTAGTTTTTGGAGAGCTGCAGTAACTCTTTCGACTTCTTTAGTCTTCTTGGATAACTTATCTTGGTAACTTCTCTTTATCTCTTGATCACTTTCTGTTTTAACTTGGCACTCGGAAAGAGCAATAACAGTTTTGTCCTTGATACTAGTGCATTCTGATAAAGAACTCTCAAGCTCTGAGATCTTTGATTGAAGACTTAAAATCTTCTCCTGGAGTTTCTGTGAGGCTCGGCTGGAATAGTCCTTGATAAATTTGACCTCACCCTCCAGACATCGGACAGCTTTTTGAGATTTTAGAAATTCAGTCTCCAATTGCTTGACTTTTTCGACGGCCTCGACAGATGTAGGGTTGGTGAGATTTTCTTTCCAAGTCTTGTAAAGTAACTCCAAGCTATCTCGCTCAATTCGCAACTGTCTAATCGTGCGAGTATCACTCTCTTCAAAGATTGAATGGTTGGATTTCGCGCCGAACAACTGTGATTTTTCGGTGGTCAGCTTCAGAGGTTGCTGTCGAGATTCTTTGAGGTCATCCTTCAATTGCTGGGCGGTCGGCTCGGGATCTTGCAGTTCCACTCTATCAAGTTGCTTGGCAGTGATTCCAGTGGTATGTCTTTCCTTTAAATCTTCGGTGACAGCAGAATCTTTTCCCTCGATAACTTTTTCTGTAAATGAAAAAGCTGCATCCCTTTCGCTGCGAAGGTTCTCTGCAACAATAAAAGCATCATCTATTTCCTTCCCAAGTTTTTCTGCAACACCAACAGCTGCATCTCTCTCTTTCATAGCTTTGGCTGCATTAGCAGCAGTAGCATTCAGGTCACTGGCTACTTTTTCTGCATGGAGCTTGAGATTCTGGTACTCATGTTGAAGTTGGTTAAGATGCTGTTGCATTTGTTGTTTTTCGCCAATATGCTTGTTGACAATGTCTTCGGCATCCTGTTTCTCCTGTGTCTGTTTGAACTGGACTTCTTGAAAGTTTTCTTGTAGTTGAAGAATGGTTGAATGATATTGGCTGGCCAAGTTCTCTGTTGTGGTCTTGTCTGTCAACGCAACTTGCAATTCTGACTCATATTTTAGTCTCAGACTTTGAGAATTCGAATACTGGTCGCGATACTTGTTTAGTATGAGTTCCGAATCGATATTTCTTTGATTTGCAAGCTGGAGCTCAGCCTGAAGTTTGGTGATGTTCCCATTAAGCCTATCAAACTCCGCACTAGGTTGATTTTTAGCATTTTCCAACTCATCCTCCATTCTACCAATTCTGCCTCTGAGGTCCGAAATTTGATCTTCTTTCTCTTGAACCATACTTTGCAAAGGTTGGTTTCCAAATCCTGGAGCGAAGCCACGATCTTGGGCCTCCTCTTCAAGGTGGTCGCGCATGGCGTTTGTAATCGCAAGATCCGTTTCTAGACTAAAGATGTGATCATTTGCTTCTTCAAGTTCTTTATTCAAATGACTGATATCCTCTTGAAATCCGGCATTGGAAGCTTCAAGATCTTCATTTTCGGCTTTTATGGAATCATACTGTTGCTTGTACCAACCGGATTGAAATGCAAGTAACTTCTTCTCTGAAAGCTCAGTTTCCATCTTCTCGTATCCAGATTGTTGGGCAGCAATTTTCTCCCTAGCAGCATTGAGCTTCAAACGAAGATCGGTGTTCTCCTGCTTAAGAGTTGCATTTTCAATTGATTTAGGAACCATATGAGAGATCGAGAATTTGAAAGATGAATTTGACTCAGGTTCAGTATCCCCGGATACTACAATTCATTAGCTCAACTCGTATAAAAATCTTGAAACCTGAATATCATACCATTGACTAAATTATGCGTACCGGCACCGAATTCTGGAATACCGGCACCAAATGCTGGAACACCTGAGCCAAATGCTGGAACACCTGTACCGAATTCTGGAATACCGGCACCAAATGCTGGAACACCTGAGCCAAATGCTGAACACCTGTACCGAATTTCTGGAATACCGGCACCAAATGCTGGAACACCTGAACCAAATGCTGGCATACCGGAACCAAATGCTGGAACACCTGTACCGAATTCTGGCCCACCAGCACCGAAACTTACAGCCATACCCGTCTCCGTCGCGGGGTGGGCTGGAGCCATTCCTTCGGAAGCTTCCTCGCCAGTTTCTACAATTCATTAGTACAGCTCATATAAATAATTTAAAATGACTATCATACCTGGTGCTGAGAAGTTGGCCATCGCAGTGTCTGCGAATGGGTGAGTTGTCGGACCCTGTTTAGCGGCTTGCATTTGGATGAGCTTCTGGCTCAGAGGCAGCTGTTGTTGGACTTCTTTCTTACGTGGATCAAAAAGCGCGGGCTTAACAGCTGGTGGAACGTTGTCTTGGCTGTTCTTGGACATAATTGAAGCTGTCAACAATCGATTAGCAAATTACACAGGGCATGCTGGGCGCCGAAGACAGATTGGTAGAATTACATTCCAACTTTTAATTTGAAAAACCTTGTGTCGGTAAACAATATGAAAATCGTAAAGCTTAAAGATTTGGATGGTTTATGGTTGGGAATTGTTCTCTATTATAATTAGTAAAACGCACGACGGATAGCATGTAGCCGTTGATAGATTGAGAAGCTTACCTGTGACGGCGAATCCTTCAGTTGAGGCAGGTTTCAAAGATTTGATAATCTGGAAAGCTTTGGAAAAACTTTTTTATGTTTTGATGTAAAGATCCTGATGAATATGAAGGGTTGTTCGTGTTTCGTACAGTGGGAAGATGTTGGAATTGTTGAAGTTGTCGAAATTTGAAGATCCTTAAGTGTATATTTCCAATACTGATTGTGCGCGCTACTGAGACTATAGGTGAATTATTTACAGCTCACATGCGGCTTATCTCGGTGTAATTAGAGAGGCTGTGACTGAAGAAACTTGCTCATCTTGTTTCCATCGTCGCATGGTGAATGTTCTTCAATGTGGGGCTCAGACAACTTCATTTTCATGACAACACTTGCGATTACGGCAGCCTTTACTCATTTCACTTGTGGGAAAAAACAAAGCAGAGTGATATACCAGACTTCGGATGACAGTGATCTCTGAGTTTGTATTCATTATTTGACATTGCGAGATTAGACGAGTGTCTAGTACGGTACTCGCTTAATGTTCCAAGGCGGCTAGATATTTTGACCAACCTTTCTATGCTACTGGAAACGATATAAGAGTCAAATGTATAAAATCTATTTCAAATGATTAGAAGATTAATTGTATGCAAACAATTTCTAAAGTGTGTATATGACATGTAGCAACGTTGACTTATCCACCATATTTTCCAACGTCAGCTTCGCTGCAGTCGAAGTTCAAAGTTGTTTAGAAGTGAAAAGAGTTGAGATTAAATCGATTGAAAAGAAACACGGGTCTTTTAATTTCGATCAAAGCTGATCTCTCTTGGTCTAGTCTGTCTGCATATTTTATGTCTGTCTAGCAGAGTATAAACTCCTTATATTGTTCGCACTACGGCCCAAAATATCTTTAGGCTCAACAAATTCGTGGCCTTTCATTATGCTTCTTCTCACCATACAGCAATTCAAACGGCTTTGAGAAGTTCTTGCAAGTTTTTCAATATTTGAGGGTGAATTTTTCCACATGCGCGAGCACACCTCGGCAGCCACTGTTACGATTGCTCTTTGGAAAAGTCATTACAATATTTGGGTAATTATTAATCAAGAAATTTTCATCTTCAAAAGAACCACATGCTATTAGCTACCTCGGTATTTAGTGAATACCGATAAGTGACTGTCGAACCCTAATGAGTGTTAAATCTCGGTCTTTCAAAGCACAGATTTGGAGATTTCAAAGCGAGCCGCTCTTTGGGGGCTTTTAATATTTCCCATATCGGAGCTATGAATCCAATTTAATAGTCTTTGAGAAGTGATCAGTACTCTATAGCTTCTTGTTAAGTTTCAAAACAATATAAACATAGTGATTCCTTTTATTCATAGGTATAGTTTCACTTTTGTCAAAGGGTTCCTTCGGGAAAGATGCCAGCTTTCTTCACCATTCTTCAGCACGTATTCTTTGAAAACTCGGTGCTGAGACAATACTTCAGCCGCTATTTCCGAAGTCACAATCAATGTCATTATTAACTGGTGCGCTTTACCCCCCGCTCTTTTGAAGGTCGGATTAGGGTGGTCATTTTGATAATCACCGTCTTCATTACATTCGCAAACTTGATTTTATCCTTAGAATTCTACTGGCCTACACGAGTTGTTGATTACTAGTACAAGCACTCGTTCTCGCACTAGCATTCGCCTTCTCTACCCGATAAATATGGATCATTTTTATTTTCAAATCTGTAAGTATGTGAATATTCTCTTCGGCACCTGATTTGTAAGCATGCTTTGAATTCTGGGGCCCCTGATCATGTAGTTACCTGCATTTCATCATTGCCATTTGATTCTAGTTACATCTGCTTGGATCAAATAAATTGATGAAAGATTCCAGAGGTGCTAGTTCCATTGACAGACTGGAGCTAATTCGTTCAAAATATTGACCAGTTTACTACCTACAAGTATAAGCGCAAATACCCAGCTGGCTATGGCTCCACTGAAGAAAAGATTAATAAGATTGAGAAAACCTCTTTGGAGCTTGGACTTAAGGATTTGGCACTATACTTGGGAAACCATCTATATAAACCCATAGTGTAAACTATCACTCGCTAACAAGGCTTGAAGCTTGGTAATCATTCCCACCGCATCAGCTGCGAAGCTTACTTTATCTTTGGGTATGCTAACTCCTATATCACGTTTTGAATCCTGGTTATTACATTGACAATTTGATTGACCTCGTTTTCTCTTCACTAAATTCCAAGCTAAACTATTACGATTCGTTATTGGAGCCACTATTCAGCTGTTGATTTGTATATTTTCCTTATTTGGTGTCGTTGCAATGAGAAATTATGTTACCACACCACCAAACCCTTGGCCCTGAGACGACCTTTCATTGTTGTGCAGCCTACTTTTAGAATTCCCTCGAGATGTTGTGTTATCTTTCATCATTATATCTTTCATCTCATCACAATTAGTGCAGCCTGGCATCTCACAGCATTAACTTCCGGTACCAAGGAAGACACACCAAATCGACTAGCTATTCATCTACATGGCGGTGGCTATGTTCTTGGTGGTTATATCCGTATATATTGGTTGGAAGCCTCCGGTTCTTTTCAAGCATATAAAACTATCTGTTCTACAAATATAACATCGTCTTGTGGTTGAAAAAATAGCGTACTTTCCAGCTGCTCTTCAGGGTGGTTTGACAGCATGGCCCTACGTTCTCAACGAACTAATGTTCAACTAGGGGACACTATTTTAGCGGGCGTATCTATAAGAACTCAAATTGTTCTAGAGGTGGTACGCAATTTTGGTAGCAGTGAGGGGGAAAAAGTATGCCTTTACCAAGAGCCGAATTTGACTGGAGCTCATGAATAGATTTGGTGCCTCATGATGAACTGATATTGAACAGCCATACAAATTAAAAGACAGGTTACATGTTAGGTCTGATTCTAGAATGAACTGCAACTCGATTTTCACCTCTGGAATAGGATGGGAGCCATCTATATGACACCCAGCAGGAAACAAGTTCAAAAGTCTAAGTTCTCTTTTGATTTAAACCGGCACCTTGGAAGTATTGTACGATCAAGATGTGGAGTTTGCCAAAGCGATGAAGAAACATGGCCAAAGATAGAATTTTGAAGATCTCAGATGCACCAAATGATATTTGAGCTGAGTTGACAATTCTAGGCTTCATGAAGGAAGCGGAAGACGCGGTAGAAAAAGCAGCCAAGTTCGTTGAAGCCTAGGGTGGTCATATATAATGATCGTGTTAGGGTTAGGGCTATAATATCATATCGAATGGTACTTCTAACGACGGACCTTTAGTATTTGTGCTTCTATTTTCACTGTATAGCTTGAGAAGAATGGATAGCAGTTCGGTATTCTTGGTGGCGGTGGTGTTTTGATGTCCGATTACTGCTCAATGCACGAGCTCGTCCTTTCTTCCGGATGTATGTTCGCTAGTGGTAAAACGGAAGACAGATTCAGCATCATTTTTTGATAATCGAATTCAACTATTACCTTGAATGATTGAGTATACTGTACAAAATACTGAACTGTTATGAGGGCGAGCCCACAACCCCTCATGACAAGCTACGCTCGAATCTAGATGTCTTTGAATCTCTCTTAAATGCAGTATTAACTGTCGAGAGGAAAAGACACCATAGGATCAGTTTCTTAAGAGAACCTCCTTGGCTCGATAATCTTGTATTTGCATGGAAGAAAGGCGCAGGTTGAAAGTAAAGGTTATGTATGAGGTTGTTTCGAGTGACTTACTTGTGGATGGTGTGGCTTGACTGTGGCTTTAACATGGTCATTGCCCCTAGAGCTACGAGTAGATAGTAGCTTCAACACCCAAAATTAAATTTAGCGCAAGGCTACAAATAAATAACAAGCGAGGTTAACTTTCCGTCTCCAATTGCCTCGCCTTAGAGTATCCTCTACAGCTATCTGTAATATCAACATGCCGAGTTCTACAAATATGGACATCCCAACTAGGAAGCGGAAAGAACGCGATGACGACTCTGCGAATGCCAACACAAACAGTGATGACGATGATTCAATCAATGGAGCGCAATTGGAAACAGAACCGACCCCGAAGCGACAGAGAACGGTAGAACCTAGACCGGTGCAGATTGAGGATGAGGAAGATTTGAAAAATGGAATGGAAGATCTTGAAGTTGAGGATGAAGATTTGCAATTTGTGGTTCCTCGAGAAAAAGCACCCATGGAAGGCTACGACGACCTCTACCTCGATACCATCAATCGCAATGTCTTAGACTTCGATTTCGAAAAGCTCTGTTCGATTTCTCTATCAAATATCAACGTATATGCTTGTTTAGTATGCGGGAAATACTATCAGGGTCGAGGGACGAAGTCGCATGCATACTTCCATGCTCTTGAAGTAGGACATCACGTATTCATCAACATGCAAACACAAAAGGTCTACGTTCTACCAGAAGGATACGAGGTAAAAAATAAGAGCTTAGACGACATAAAGTTTGTATCTGATCCTACATACACAAAAAAGCAGGTTATGGCTATGGATCGTGAAGCCAAAACTTCTTGGACTCTATCTGGCAAAGAATACATACCAGGTTTCGTCGGTATGAACAACATCAAAGACAACGACTATTTCAATGTGGTAATACAAGCGCTTTCTCATGTGCCGCCTCTTCGAAACTTCTTTTTATTGGAGGACTTTCACGACAGGCCGGAACTCATAAAACGGGTATCAATCTTATTCCGAAAGATATGGAATCCAAGAGCCTTCAAATCCCATGTCTCTCCCCATGAACTTCTTCAAGAGATATCCCTCAAATCAAATAAAAAGTTCAATCTAACTACCCAATCCGATCCTGTCGATTTCCTTTCCTGGTTCCTCAATAACCTGCATCTTGCACTTGGAGGTTCCAAAACTAAACCTGGCTCCTCAATTATACAGAAGATTTTCCAAGGGAAACTGAAAGTCGAATCTCAAGCTATTACCGCCAAAGCCGATGCTGGTGATCGATTACGATTTGAAGATGCAGATGTCAAAACCGATGTTAGTAGATTCATGCTACTCACATTAGATTTGCCCCCGGCGCCATTATTTCAAGATGAGTTGGAACGAAACATCATTCCTCAAATTCCTCTGACCAGTATCCTCGCAAAATACGATGGTCTAAAAGCACAAGAGCATCTCAATATGCGCAAACGTTACCGACTACTCCATCCACTACCGTCCTTTCTCCTTTTTCACATAAAACGATTCTCGCACAACAAGTTCGTCGATGAACGTAATCCTACAATTGTTACTTTCGACGCGCGCAATCTCGATATGTCACCATACATTGAACCCGATATGAAACATGCTAGACCTGGTGAACCAATATGGTACGATTTAGTTGCAAATATAGTACATGAAGCAGTCAGAGGGCGAGAAGATAGTGTAGAGGGGGAATCAGAAAAGAGGAGCTGGAAAGTGCAACTGAGAGATAAGGCGACGGGAGAGTGGAAGGTGGTGCAGGATTTATTTGTGGAAGGGGGGCAAAGAGAATTTTTGCATCTAGGGGAGAGTTACTTGCAGGTTTGGGAGAAGCGAAGAGAGGTTGTTGGGAAAGGGAAAGGCAAGGCTAGTTGATGGGCATTCAAAATACCGTATCTTATACCATTCGGATCCTCCTTCAACGAAATTTAATTGGTGATCAAAAGCTTCTTTATTGGCAACCACTACACCCCCCTCGAATTCATCTGCAAAATTTCATCGCCTACATGCTCTTCGGCTATGACACGGACAAATCGTACACATATCGGGTGATGAATGAGTGAAACGGCAGAAGGTTCCAGATGCGAGGTGGAAGCGTTGTACGATATATTGAGGAAATGATATCAGGAAATTTGAAAATCATAAAGGTTGTGAGAAAACACTTTGCGAGAAAGATGTGGCGATCATCTGTAATAAATTTGTCTTATTTTGTATGTGGTTCTTCTTGGAGTGTGTCCGCTTATGAGAGTATCGTTCTTTGTAGTTGTCCTCCAGTTTCGCCGTGTCTATTCATTGACTGAGGGAACCAGAGATACATAGCTCATGGTTTGACATTGCTCGGTTGGGAAAGGGGGAAACAGGTGGGGGAAGGGGTTTGGTCCGCTACTTAGAATATGTTCACGTTCATGAAACATGGGCATTAATACCAAAACTAACACAATACAATACAATCACCTGAACAAGTATCTCAGCAAAATTCTCAAGAGCCACAAGCTACCTCATTATTGAGCTATGTATCTACCTCGATTTCATACATACAAGTAAACTTAATCACAAATGAAGATATCATGCATCCAGCCTTTTATATGACAGAACTCCCCCGGGCCAATTGACCCCCAACTATACACATTTGCAAAGCGCATTATGCCTCCTTCCCGTTTTCATCCGCATGCCCATTAACACCATTAGTTATCTGTTTCCTCGACACTTCAAATATCACTGCTCCGTTTCTTCCCGCTGGCGCCTTTTGCCAGTTACCTAAACGGTGAGCTTTTCCTACTGCTGCAATGATACATACACCATCCTTTCCCCTATCACCGCGTTCGAAAACTGAAATATCGTTTATGATGCCGCGGGCTGGTGCTTGGGATCCATGTTTATTGGTACCTGCACCTTTCAGAGTGGTATCAGCGATTTGACCAACGGGGCCCATTGATTCAAGGCTTTTTCTGTCGGCACTGACTCTCCAGGCCCGGACTACACCATCCCAGCTACCACTTAGTACGACATCAGAGTAGGGAATTGTGGTTAGAGCGGTAATCCAGCGGGGTGAGGTGCGAGGTACGATTCTTTTGGAGGGATCGGTTTCTGCGGATGCTTCTTCAGGTTTAATTGGCTCGTCTGCTCCGTGAGCTAGAGATAATGTGTAGATTGGCTTTTTCTTGTGAATGGTCCAAAGAGAAAGTGATCCGTTATCACCTCCGGTAATGAACATATCCTCATCAACCATAGCTATACGGTCGATACTGCCCTCAAGAGTGCGGAGGTCATTAGGATTATTCTTGTGACGAGACTTCTTCTCACCTCCACCGCCACGGAAAACAAGTTGTGTTTCCTCCACCACTTTCCATAAACGGGCTGTACGATCACGAGCGCCTACTGATATGCAGCGTTCTTGGGCAAGGGAAGCAATATCCACAACTTCATCCTGGTGACCGAACAAAGTTTCCACATATGCACCTTCATCCAAACTCCATATTTTGATTGTTCGATCCTTTGAACTGGAATATAATTGATTTGTTCCTCTTCTGAAAGCTAAGCCTGTAATTGCGTCTCGATGTTGCGAAAAAACTCGAATGGGTCGAAGGGTCTCTGCATTCCAAACAATAATCTTTCGATCCACACCACCAGTTACAACGAATTTGTCATCTTGTGAGGCAGCCACACTAATAATTGCGTCGGTATGTCCCATGAAGGATGTCACTTTTGACTTTCGTTGATCCCCTCGTACTGAAGCTACTAGAGTAGGCTTTTTCTTCGGCGGTGGTGAAGGTTTCTTGCTCTTCTTCTTGCCCTTCTTTTGCGGATATTGGTCCTTTGGTAAGTCCTGTATTTTCCATTTGACTAGCCACATATCCTTGGTCACAGTATAAACATATGGTGCACATGTAGCTACACCCGTAAATGAATGCGAATCCTTCTTAAAATGACAACTCGATGCTTCCCCGAATTCTAATTCGTCTGCCAATGTTTTGTATATCTTTCCCTTCGATTCCGCAACATCTTCTTCTAAACGTTCGGCGATCAAATCTCGATCAATATCCTCGGCGTTGAACCCAACTTCATCATCTGCTACCTCATCCCGGATATTTTGCAAATATCTTTCTGCTAATCTCAGCCTGCGTTCTGCCGCAGTTTCTTCCTCTCCCTCTCCGTCTAATTCATCATCCGAGGTGAGATCTGCAACGTCATCATCCAATTGACCTCCTTCACTCTCCGAGTCGCTTCCAGAAATCGATTCATCTCTTTCGGGTTTTTTCGCAGGTTTTGGCTGTTTCGCGGGAGCTTTCGATGAGGCAGCTAACCTTTTCTTGGGTACTTCTGGGCCATCGTTTCGTTTCCTCTTCTTTTGGGAATTGGGTATAGTGAAGAAAGAAGACATAGTTGTGGTGGTTGTGAAAACGAAAGCTCACGATAGAAAATACAGAAAAATGTTCGTCTTATCAAAATAATTTTTTGGGTAGAATTATTCTGCCGCAGAATTTCGAGACAGGGATTGAGTGGATCCAAAATGGAGTATGTGTCACGTGACACATCTCGAGACTACAGGTCATGGATTCATACATCAGAATAATTACAGATCATGTTCGTAGAGATAACATAAATGTAGATCCGGAAATCATCTGGATCTGTTTCCAGTCCAGCAAAGAATTATGCTCAAATTGAAACTTGATTATTTGTTCATTCTTACAATCAGAGGGGTGATAACATGTTGAAGCTTTTGGCGCTAAGACATAAGTATGTTAGCGCCGAATTGAGTGAGGCAGCCAGAGCTACACGCGTTGGAGCTCCAAAGTCTCAATAGTTAATACAATCTGAAGCTTCATCCTACAACTCAAATCACTATCAAC
Source organism: Botrytis pseudocinerea (assembly GCA_019395245.1). Lineage (NCBI taxonomy): Eukaryota > Fungi > Ascomycota > Leotiomycetes > Helotiales > Sclerotiniaceae > Botrytis > Botrytis pseudocinerea. The sequence goes on along the minus strand of JAHXJK010000105.1, from coordinate 79,441 downwards.
ATGTAAGTTTGAATGAAAATGATGTCTGTGAGATACTGTGCTAACACAACCATTTTGTTAGGGAGGTCTTACTTGGAATAACTGGCAAGGACTTTACCATCATTGCGGCTTCAAAAGCTGCCATGAGAGGTGCAACCATTCTCAAAGCTTCAGATGACAAGACAAGAGCATTAAATCAACATACCTTGATGGCATTCTCTGGAGAGGCTGGAGACACAAGTAACCGTCCACTGTCTTCTGCATCAATACAATATGCTAATATTAGCGCTTCACAGTTCAATTCGCAGAATACATTCAAGCCAACGCTCAACTTTACTCCATGCGCAATAACATCGACCTCTCCCCATCCGCAGTTGCTCACTTTGTCCGTGGCGAACTAGCACAATCTCTTCGCTCCCGCAAACCATATAATGTCAACCTTCTCCTTGGTGGTGTTGATCCTATTACCGACAAGCCCAGTCTATACTGGCTCGACTACCTAGCGTCACTTGCACCCCTTCCATATGCAGCTCACGGCTATGCACAATACTACTGCTTGTCTATCCTTGATAAACATCACCACCCAGATATTGATTTCGAACAAGGAATGAAGGTTTTGAGGATGTGTACAGATGAGTTGAAGAGGAGGTTGCCGATCGATTTCAAGGGAATGACTGTTAAAGTTATTACGAAGGAGGGAATTAAGGAACTTGATTATGATGACAGTGCGAGAATTGACTGCCCATAGAGGCTTGATTCGAGGATGATTTCTTACGAGGGGCCTTTTATGACACAGGAGATAAACTATGAATTAAGGTATGGGTGTATATTAGCGTGGCATCAAATGGCATAAAATGGCGATACCTGTTTTGGTGATTTGTTACTGGAGTTGAATTGTGATTTGATCCATCTGGAAGTCGTTGGTATACTTGAAATGACGCACCACTGGCCCTTCCGGGGGATCACCGCCGTGGTGGCTACTTCTCTTTGATTCACAACATTCGCGAACATTGCGGTACAATCCTACCAGCTTTCTTAGCAGATCCATGCAGAAGTTGTGTTGAACGTAAGGTTTCTCGACATCTACCCTCTCTCTCCATCGTCCGTATCTTGCTGCGAGCAACTAGTATTGATCCTTCACATGGTTTGGGCAAAGATCGACCACCATAAGAACGTAAAGTTCAACGTGTACATTACTTTCAACCTCACGTCCCTCAGTAATATAATGCAACCTTTCAATACTCCTCCCTTGAACTACAATCCTAGGCGAATTCTACTTTTTATAGCCGAAATTTAGATGAAGGTATCATTCATGAGTGCCCATCATTATTCTGGAGTTAGAGATCTATCGATGGTCTAGAACACTCCCGGATCATTAATTTGGCGAATGCTTCTTTTTATTTCATCAAAGGTAGACGTGCATAATGACTGATACTTAGATGTGTATCGTAGAATGGTTATTAAATTTTGAGGGCATGAAGGAGTGGATGTTTGGAGGGGCAAATTAGATGTGAGGCTAATAAGAAGACGACTCTTACACCGTGATCTTACGAGTGCTAGTGTGCTGTTATAAATACAATATTGCCCATCTAACCAGACCTTATAACTACAAACCGATCTAGAACTATATTTAATACGATTTTCTAATGACAACGTCTGGTAAGGTTACATGGTGGTTGCAATACTCGCCCCCAGATGTTCGACTGAACCATAACTGATGATTGTGCGACGTCATTTGATACACACCAGCTCGCATCAACATCAGACACCGAAGGGAGAATACCCACTAGTCAGATAATTGAAATGAAGATAAGAGAAATATTGGTAGCAGGCAGCAAACCGAGAAATATAGCATGTCAAGACTAATTATTAGAATAGGAGTAAAATAGTAGAGCGAAGCGAAGAAGCCTCCAGGGGAGTGGCCCAGCGGAGCGTCATCCAAATCAAAAGCATAAGTGGATATAACTGCAGTGGCTAAAACCTCGAGTAAGACTAGGGCAAGTAATAGACATACAGTCTATATACGACAGAGTAGAGAGAGTATGTAAGACCGAATGGATGAGTACGAGATCGATGTCGGTGCGATGTATGGATGCTGTTCTTTCAGGAGCTTACCCAGGTTGGTATATAAAAAGATTCTAGACTCCCAGTTACCTAACTAGGTAGGTAGGCACGCAGGATACCTACTTGGTATATACCAGGTATTCATCTTACAAGGTGTGGAACGGAATACGATGCGGGCGGCGGGATGATATCAACCATTGGGTTCCTCTCATAGTTAAGGGACTTTTGCCCAGATTGAACTTAAAAACTTTAAATCCCTGGCTTTTCATTGGTCTCCCGTTGATTCATGATTACCAGAATGATCAATAAGGGTTTAGCCCAGGGTATTTCCAGCTGTCTGGCCCCATTGAGACTAGCTCCCTTTTCTTTTTTTTGCCTCTCTGACCCAGTCACCACGATTTGAATACGCACTTGGTCGAAAATCGAAAATTCTACTAGGAGGAGTACTAAGGTTAAGGTGGTTCTACTAAAATTCTTCTCTTTTCCTTCGAACCTCTTCCTCCCCAAACACACAAAATAAAATAAAATCTCTTCCTTCTTCAATCCCGATAACATCAAACAACCTCTTCTTCTCTACCATCAGTTTATTTCTTTTTTTCTTACTTTCGGTCTTTGAAGTTTCTTTCGAAGGCTATTAAGAAAACAAGCGGAAAAGAGTTTGACGATTGTCTCAATATTCACATTCACATTCACATTCACGTTTCCTTACTCTTCGTATTTATAAAAGACGAACGGAAGCAACAGATTCATCCCTCTTTTCTTCTTTGTAATCGTTTCCATTGCGTTTCGGTTTCTTAGATTTCGGATTATCATCTCAACTGTCTCTTCACACGAGAGGCTCAAAAGTTACCAAAAAGACTTTTCAAAGTCAATCCTAATTTGTTCGATAATACCACGGCCGAATTACGAAGAACCCTTATCAGTCGATACCCGATAACATCACAACTTCCACACAACTTCGATCTTCTAGAACTTCATCCAATATGGCGGATCAACTCAACATGAATGGTCTCAACCTTAATGGTGGTGAACCTCGATCATATATTCCTCCCCACATGCGAGGCAAGATGGGTGGCCCTGCTCCAGCTGGTCCACCAGCAAACTTGAATGGCAGTGCTTGGGCCCCTCAAGGGTGAGTTGTCCCAATCTTCATCAGATGCGTTCCAGAGCATAAATGTGCTGACCTGTTTTGGCCTTCTAGTAATGGATACGCCAATGGTCCACGCCCAGCCGGAGGTGATTCTTGGGCTAATGCTCCTGATTTCACCCCACGTGGAAACGGTGCTCCACGAGGTGGAAACAACTGGAACCCATCAGGTCCTCCATCCTTCAACAAGAACGCTTACGGAAACCCTGCAGCTGGTGCTGGCGGTCCTGGAGGTGCAGGTGGTGCCGGCGGCGCTGGTGGCGGTGCTGGTCAAGCTCGTGGTGGTGGAGACGGACAATGGCGAGATGGAAAACACATTGCTGGACCTGCCAACGCTCGTGTAGAACGCGAACTCTTCGGTATTGCGGATGATCCAACCAAGCAACAAACCGGTATCAACTTCGAAAAGTACGATGATATCCCAGTTGAAGCATCTGGTCAAGATGTTCCAGAACCAGTCCTCAAGTTCACTAACCCTCCTCTCGATGATCATCTCATCAAGAACATCGAGTTAGCACATTACAAGGTCCCAACCCCAGTTCAAAAATACTCCATCCCAATTGTCATGGGTGGACGTGATTTGATGGCTTGTGCTCAAACTGGTTCCGGAAAGACTGGTGGTTTCTTGTTCCCCATTTTGTCTCAAGCATTCCAAACTGGTCCATCTCCTGTTCCAGCTAATGCTGCGGGAAGCTTCGGACGCACTCGCAAGGCTTACCCAACTTCCCTGATCCTCGCTCCAACTCGTGAGCTTGTTTCCCAAATTTACGACGAATCTCGCAAATTCGCCTACAGATCCTGGGTTCGCCCTTGTGTTGTTTATGGTGGTGCCGATATTGGTTCTCAACTTCGCCAAATGGAACGCGGCTGTGATCTCCTCGTTGCCACCCCAGGTCGTCTTGTCGATTTGATTGAACGTGGCCGCATTTCTCTTCAAAACATCAAATACTTGGTTCTCGATGAGGCTGATCGTATGTTGGACATGGGTTTCGAACCACAAATTCGACGAATTGTTGAGGGTGAGGATATGCCAGGTGTTCAAAACCGTCAAACCCTCATGTTTTCGGCCACCTTCCCTCGCGACATCCAAATGCTTGCCCGTGATTTCTTGAAGGATTACGTTTTCTTGTCTGTTGGTCGTGTTGGTTCTACTTCTGAGAACATCACTCAAAAGGTTGAATACGTCGAGGACATTGACAAGCGTTCCGTCCTCCTGGACATTCTCCACACTCACGGTGCTGGTCTTACCCTCATCTTCGTCGAGACAAAGCGTATGGCCGATTCCTTGTCAGACTTCTTGATCAACCAAAACTTCCCTGCCACTTCTATTCACGGTGATCGTACTCAGCGTGAGCGTGAGCGTGCTCTCGAGATGTTCAGAAATGGCCGTTGCCCAATTCTTGTCGCTACTGCTGTCGCAGCCAGAGGTATGTTGTGATTTTTACCGTCTCTCCCTTCACACAATCCTTCTCCAAGACTTTTTCTTTTTGACTGAGCAATGCTAACTTCTTCTTTTACAAAAAACAGGGTTGGATATTCCTAATGTTAAACACGTAGTCAACTACGACCTTCCTACTGACATCGATGACTACGTTCATCGTATCGGTCGTACAGGTCGTGCTGGTAACACTGGTATCTCGACTGCATTCTTCAACCGTGGAAACCGTGGTGTCTGTCGCGATCTTATTGAACTCTTGAAGGAAGCTAACCAAGAGATTCCATCCTTCCTCGAAAATATTGCTCGTGAAGGTGGTGGCTTTGGTGGCGGACGTGGTGGTCGATCAGGTGGTCGTGGACGTGGTGGTGGAGCTAATCGTGATTTCCGTAAATTTGGCGGAGGTGGCGGTGGTGGATTCAACGGAGGTGGTGGATTTGGCGGACCTCCAGCCTCTGGTGGATATGGTGGTGGTGGTGGCGGCTTCGGTGGTCCACCTGCTCCTTCTAGCTATGGCCCTCCACCAGGACAATACGGTGGTGGTGGCGGTGGTTACGGCGGCGGAAATGGTGGAGGTTATGGCAACCCAGTAAGTCAAATTCCGCAATATTCCCTTCCAATCCTCGGCTCGCAATAAAACAATTACTGACTTTTTATCCCTCAGTCTGCTGGTGGTGGCGGCCAAAGCTGGTGGTAAAAACCTACACCAAACGATTTCCGTTTCTTGCTTGAATTACCAATCCGATTTTGGTACTCTTCATATCTTGAACGGAGACGTCTAGTGGATATTGATGGTCATTGTACCCCTCATTGATATCCCCATAAAAACTTGCTTTTCTCTGTCGACTTTTCCTTACACCTCAGCTTTTACATTTGCTCCTCAACGAATTATTCTGCGCCTTTTCTGTTTTCTGGTAGTGATACCCACGATTGAAGTCTTCTCTTGCATTCAGCGATAGAGTCGGACTTTTACACGTGGTCTCGCTTGACCATTGATCGGCATCCGATAGAACCTGTCTTTTGTTCATGACTGTCGTCTCGCATCGATACCCACTATAGAAAGGCAGTTGGACGGCTGACATGAGATGTCATCCTTTTACTGCTTACCGGTCATGATGCTTTTTATTACCTGGATTAGGGGGCTATATAAGCTTTCATCTAGGTTTTCCCAAGAAACGCATTACGATAGACATGTTCTCCAAAAATCTTACTGGCTCTGCTTTCAGCATTTCCATGGATCATGAAGTCCTCCACTATGGAAGATTTGCAAAATATTTTCGTTTTTTTTTTTTTTCAACATTGCATTTTGCTGCATTTCGCATTTCTAGATAGAAAAAAAAGTGGGATTCATATTCTCGATATTTTCTTCTTCGTTGTCTTTTATTCACAAGACACATGGCAAGGGAGGGTACCATTTGAGAGCTTGAATTGAAGGCTTTCCTCTTACTTTTTTTTATTTTTCACATCATCTACGAGTGGGCGTCTTTTACGATCAAATCGATATACGACAGTGGCACAACATAGAATAGGCATTTCTCTTCTTAAAAAAGATTTAAGGGAAGAGTTGGTGCTTGTTCTCTATAACGCTGATGGCATTCGGAAGTGCTCCTGTCCATTCAGGCTGAGACTGAGACCCAAAAAGTTGGCAGGTACGGCAGAAAGAAGTCTGCTTCACATGATTGATGGAGGAAGAAAGAAATATGAAATGCGATGGATGAGTAATTACTTTGAATGAATATGAAAAGTCTTTCCACAAACAATGCTCTGTCTTAGGTGATACTACTGGTGTAAACTGATATGTCCATAATTGCCCTTTCCCTCGCCTTATCTCTGTCCACCTAGTCTCTTATGTCCTTGTTCCCACGTCATCTTTTCGACCTTGATTCCCTCCCGTCTTCTTGCTTAGTCCTGCTCTGCCTTCATCTCCCTGTCTTCATGGTTTGGGCCTTGAAATGTCCTTATTTCCCTGGCCCGCCTTTATGCATCCTGATCGTTTGTTTTTCTCCATAATCTCCCTACCCTATCTCTACATATCCTTGTCTTCTTACCCCCGTCCCCTTCCGCCGATTCTTCTTGAAGAGACAGTATTGCTGGTGTACATTCACCATGGGGCCTTCAGATCTAGAAAATGATTCTATTGTTAGGCTGCGGTCGGGATATTTCTAAAAAGTTGATTTGTATCTATGTATGATGTGTTTAGTTTGTTGCAATGGATCAATGCTTAATGCGGGGAGCCCAGTCAAATTTGTGCAAAGAAACAGATGCTAAGTGGCCGACCCTGCATGCATGTATCTAGCAAAACACCATATTATCCATTGTGTATCTAAAAAAATTGTTGAAAAATGGAAAACGAAACGAGCCAACGGTAGGGAGATTCTAACGTTTGATTTATAGTCAAGTGATGGCTTGATACTCGTTCATAGCGCATCATATTCATTCATACCCCGCTGTATGCCACTTCAATATCCCTCCAATTGAAGAAAATAGCTTTGCTTAAAGAGCGTAAGAAATAAAAGATCCGATCAAAGATTTGTCCAGCATATATCATCTTCTTCCCTTTTATCCTCCCTCATAATTCAAACACTTTCACCCATCCGACTTCAAAACACCGAGATGCCTCTTTCAACAATCCTTCTCAAATCCTTCAAATGCTTTCCTTTGTCCGTCGCTGCATCACCATAGACTGAGGTAGATGCTTTAGGAGAAGTCGCCGTGCTTGTTGCTCCAACAGAGCATGCAAACCTGCCACTTTCAACGTTGATGATGACAGAAGTGCAAAGGCCGGTTGCTGCAAGGCCACTAATGAAACCAGCATTGCATGATTTACCAAGGTCGGCCTTTGCACAGGTTTGAACGAGACTTGCTCTACTTTTGGTGGTAGTTGGAGCGGCCGTCACGAGAGTGAGGAGGGGGATGAGGGCAAATATTGAGAATTGCATTGTATATTTTGGTGATCTCGCAGTAGATTCTGAATGTATAGATGTGGGGAAAAAATAACTTTCGGAAACAGTAAAATGATTGCCTGGGGAACGTCAGTAAATATCCATTAAAGTAAATATGAAATGAAACATTCTTACACTGCCGATATAATATGAGAACTGGAATATAAGTTAAGGTCCGTAGAATGTAAAGGAATGAATCGTGGGGTTCTTGCCGCCAAACGATGAGTAAATAACTTGTAGAGAACGGGAGAATGAAATAACTTTATAATGTTGAATACCGGATCTTCCAAAGAACCTCGACATAAAGTGCCTTATCATTTCAAATAGATATATTCTGCTACCTACCGAATTGAAGCTTTCTCCGGAAGATCCTTACCTACCAAGGTTGTTTTTGCCGTGTCGCTAACCCCTGCGGCTTACTTCCATCCAGGCTTTAGCATTCGTTTCAAACGCCCCTACGATATTTTACCCAATCGTAATTTAAGCACATATTTGGCTTGTATGTGGGATAATCTTGAAGGTCCAAGGGAAAATACTAACCAGTAAAATCGCTAATCACAGTGACCTGAGGTAAATGGTCCGAAATAATTCTCGGACGACATGTTTACATGAAACAATAAAAGAACGGCAAAATCTCACCGATAAGAATATGACTTTATCCAGAACCTCAGACTCCAATGAATATCCATGATTTGATAAGTATAACCTTATTAAGTTTCGTACCTGACAGGTCTTCAGATTGCACTGGATTGTGGAGGTGTTTTGACCTATATTTTGCAGTGGTGGTAACCTCAGAAATTTTTGCCGAGGAACTTCACATGTTACACGACCGACTAACACAACAGCTCGAGAGCCCCCAACGGACCTCCATGAAACTTTTTTTACGGATTCATCTAGATTGACAGGTATTATCATACGGCAATTCAGATTAACGCGCGTCATTTTTCAGAGTGGGACATTAGCATTTCACGGATGACCCCTTGTACAGCCTGATCTCGATATTTGTGTGTCTAGGCTGTCCTAAGAGTCAAGAGCATTTTGTCAAGCTTTTAAATTCAAATTTAGATGACGTCAGAGTGAGTTTGAATCGATTCTACAGAGAGCCTGACACGAAATTCAAGCTTGGAAATTTTGCAGATGAAAGTAGGAACAGCAATTCTTTCAGGTCTGAACGTCGAATGCAATTCGAGGAGAATCAAAAAAGCAATTACCACCCAGACATCCAGAGCTTCTAATTTTCAGACTGTAGTCCAGAGTAATGTACACACTGATGATAAAATTTGGTGTGTCAGGTGCTCCAGCCAGATACATGTAGGCTTCTAAGTAGACTACCACTATATTGAATGTTTCCCCGCAAGATATCTTTGAAATGTTTGAAATCGATATATCGAGACCTGATATTTTTCTAAAATCTGCAAATAAAAAAGGGCCTTCTCATGTGTTTGCATGCCGAAAGCGTGGTACGTTTTCGTTATGAAGTTACATTCACAAATGTTAACGATTCGTATCCACTAACTACTTAATTTTCAACAATTTATTTCCAGTCCCATAGCAATGATGTTCTGTATGACTTTTATCGAGGAATAGAAGCATGAGTCAGGTTGATGAAGCAAAAGAGACTGTGGGATCCTTTTCTCGCAAGATTAGGCAATGAAAATGTTTTGTTCCCTCGCTTCATTAACTAAGCGAGCAGGAGAGCTGTAAACGTATTCCCCAACGACAGGTATAGGGAAGGTACCCATCGACATTACAAGCACTTCTGAATGCGAAGCAGACATATGAGGTGATAAACCTTCTTCACCTGCAGCATTCCTCCTTGTCGACACTTGGCAAACGAAATGATTTCCGCCAAAAGATTGAACAGACAGCATTCCGAGTCAGAGTTTTCGATGACCCGGGCTTCAGTCCAACTATCAAAGGCCTTCCCTATTCAAAGTAGAGTTGATATCTCAAGTCATTGACATATTTCAATTGGACCCATACGTTGAAAGCTTCAAGCGTACCGCAACCTGAAGTCCCAACAAAGATCACGCCCCTAAAACACCTCTCTATTCCGGATCAAAGTTTTCGCAAACACTAAAATTTTGCTAGTAGTAGCTGCTGACGTAATTTGTTGATGATGCTTTTATTCGCGTACTAATCACTATCTGGATGAGCACATAGTCGTACTCTTGTAAACAACGATAAATCGCAGTCAGAATATGGCGGTGAGAAGAATTACCCGTTTAATTTTCTGCCTCTTCTTAGATTATGAGTATGTAGAAGCTGCCGCCTTGATTTCCGTGTTGTTGTTCCTTAATTTCATTGGACTTTCCCGTGTTCAACCTTCCTCAACTTTTCGGAAAATATCCTCTTCAACATTCAAGAACTTGCTTAGAATAGCAAGATTAATCAAGTCTCCTTCACTCACTCCTCTACCCTCTTGTTCTTGGCCAGAATCCGACAATCTTCTCACGAAGTTGCTCCGCATCGAAAGATCCCAGATGACCTCCTTTTCCAATGCTGCCAATTCGGCATACTCCAATTGCTTCTTCGCCCAAGTTCCTTCAACTAAAGTGTCAATATATACGGTGTGTTTAGTGACGTGTGCCTTCTTAAGCTGGGTATTTCTTGGATTGTAACAGACTTGATTCCATCTGTCATCGACGAGTCTCTAGCGCTTAGCTTTCACGAGACGCGTTGAAGGTAGCAGAGGAATTGAGAAGAAGCGAGAGAGGCAAGCGAGTGAACGGAGGTCGGACGTCAAAGCCCAACGAGAATCCTTCTTTCTCCTGGCTTTTCAAGAGAAGGATATAGTTCTTGATACCCGTAGCCTTCGCTGGCTTTTTCGTCTTCTGTTTCTGGGCTCCGTACAAAGTTTGTTTAGGTTTTACGAGGGCTAATTTCTTGGTTCGAACTTTAGTCGTAGTCGGAAGTGGCCGCTTATTGTTTGCGACAGTGAAAGATTGGAAGAATTGCATGACTTCCTCGGGTGGAGCTTTGTCGAAAAACGGTGATCTTGGTAGGGTGACATCAATTGTCTAGAGTGCAATTCAAAATTCGAGTTGCGGGATGTTGAGATGCCATTTCTTGAACTCCATCAACACGTAGAAGTACTTCGATATCTCATAAATTCTGAATGATAAAAAGTCTCTCATTGTTCGACTTTGGTCCGGGCTATCAGATACCATGAAAACGAATACAAATTTACCAGAAGTCGTGTATATACTCTTAAGTCTTGGGGTCTCCACATTAGAATTTACTCCAGAATGGATGCGTCCTTCGCCTCTATTCGAGGCTGCAGAGTATTTTGTACATCCTGAAGAGCTAAATTAAGGGTGTTCAAACTTGCTTGAGAGCGTCACTTGAAAGATGACGAGCCGGCTGCCATGATTAAAGTAATTAAAAGTTGACAGTTTAACGGTGCTTTAGAAGCAACCGCGGTTATAAGGGTGAAAACAAAGACATGACCTGAAAGTTCCTGTGGATGAAATTTCCAACCAGACGTTCGCATGATCCAATCGATTTAAGGAGAGTGAATGTCTTTGGACCAGCAAAACATGGGGAATGCTTCATAAGTAACTTCTCCAATACAATGTCCACCAAAAGTTTAGGGTATCAAAAATTTAGCGAAAAGGCTAGAAGAAAGAAATGAACCGGCCAAGGCATGGCAATGAGGAGGTCGTATAGCGAGCTGCGCCAGGAAACGCAACGCATGACCACCACGTCAAACCTGGGGAGCATACGTGGGTTCCAACCGGAGTTATCACCACTGGACAAATAGCACTTCATATTCTCTAGGGTGTGGTCATCTTGGACTTATAAACGAGTGTTCGCTTTGCGCTAATATTACCGTCGCTCTATCGATGAAAGTGAGGGATGTGCTCATTGGTGGGTCAATAAGTTTTGAAAGACAATCTTCACTTACAATGCAAATCTGGTGTACTTGACTTATCATGGTATTCTACTTGATCTTGACGTATATCTTCAGGAGTTTGTAAACGTCTTTTCAACTTTTCAAAAACGTCAACGCGCCTGCAACCAGAGCTTCCACTCCGGTCCTGAGTGTTGGCTGTATCACCGGCGCAAACAACGGGCTATGATTGATTGGTACATCTTCCATCCTTCCAATTTCCTTAGCTTTCCTAATAACTTCAGGATCTGTACCACCAAAGAGCCAATAACACGAGGGTACACCTTTTCCACCCTCTTTGTTAGGTGCTTCTGTTGCCAAGGTTCCAAAATCTTCCGATCCACCCAAAGGTACACAATTTTGATTATGGTTTTCCCCGAACACGTCGTCGAAGGTATGTGATAGCTTTTGTGTGATTTCATCATTGTTAACCAAGAATGGGAAATTGCTCGTCGGCTCGAATAGTGGTTCTTTTGTAGCATTTGAAGCATCGCATTCTGCTTTCACGATCCTTCTGATCGATTTCAAAACCTTTTCCCTTGTTTCGGGGTTAAAATTTCTCACATTAATCTTCAACACAGCTTCATCGGCAATGATATTCTCCGTCATCCCTGCAACAACGCTTCCTACTGTTATTACAGCCGAATCCTGAGGGTTTACTTCTCTGCTGATGATGCCTTGTAATCGTACGACAATATTAGCAGCCATAAACACCGGATCGATCGTCATATGTGGCTGTGATGCATGCCCACCCTTCCCATAAACTGTCACTCGGAAACTATCTGCAGCAGATCCAGAGATTCCTGTTCGTGTTCCCACTTGTCCCGCTGCAAGTGGCATCACATGCTGTCCTAATACCACATCCGGGATAGGACATGCGTGTCTTTCAGGATCATAAAGTCCATCTTCTATCATAGCTTTCGCTCCTGCACCTCGCTCCTCATTTGGCTGGAACAATATCACCAATGTGCCTTTCCAAGCTGATTTTGCCTTTGACAATGTTTCTGCAGCGGCTAACATACATGCTATATGCATATCATGTCCACAAGCGTGCATGACATCCTTTTCAATGCCATCTGCACCATCAACTTCTCTCTTCTTGCTAGCATATGGTAGGCCAGTCAGTTCCTTGACGGGCAATGCATCAATATCCGCCCGAAGGAGAACAGTAGGTCCAGAAGAGTTCTTCAAAATTCCAATGAGGCCGGTACCTCCGATATTTGTACGGACTTCAAAATTGGAGAGCTTTCGGAGTTCCTTAGCAGCAGTCTCCGAGGCTAGATGCTCCTGGAGTGATAATCCAGGATTTTGATGAAGATCTTTGTAGACTGATTCATAGTAGCTGAGGTCAGGAATATACTCCTGGAGAAGCGCTGGGATACTCATACTTTGCTTTTTGTCTCGTCAAGTTATCAGCAATAGTCAATGATAAGTGATGAGGATAATTGACCCAAAGTCCGTATCGAATTGAGGAACTGAGATCTTATCAGTAATGGACAGTCTTGATATGTTGGGAAGTCGAATTAAGAGAACTAATTGATAAGCTCCAGTGTAAAGATACGGGCGGGGTCTCAATAGATGTAGTGATGGCACGTGATGGGCTGGGTTGAAGAGATCCCTAAGCTTGCCCACATTTCCCCATCTTCGTCCAACGCTCCCCCGCTATATGCGGGGCAAGCGAGTTCAGAACAACATCTCCAGATAACAAATGAAGCTTCAAGCAATAAAATTGTATTCTTAAATTCTAAATATCCACAGCACAAAATGGCCGATAACAACTTGGTCGATCGACTAGCCCTTATCACGGGTGCATCAGGAGGGTAAGAAGTACCACCCTTGACACCGAAAACTATGAATAACAAGAAGACAGAATAGGATCGGCTTGTGCTCGTGCATTTGCAACTGAAGGTGTTCATCTCGCACTTACATATTCCACTTCCAAAGATGCAATTGATAGACTCCTGGATGAATTACGCCAAACTTCGTCAGGGAAAGATCTTCGAATCTCTATTCATCAAGTGGATATGGGTTCCGCAGAACAAATCTCAGGTCTCTTTGATGAGATCAAACGTGATCATGGGGGCCGTACAGTAGATATCTTAGTATCAAATGCTGGGTATGGAAAGAGGATTGTAGATATATCAGATATCTCATTAGAGGAATTTGAATACACTCTCAATATCAACTTGAGAGCCTCGTTCTTATTAGTTAAAGGTGTGGTAGAAGGAATGAAGGCACAAAAGTGGGGGAGAATTATCTTTATATCGAGTATAGCTGCTTATGGAGCTGGGCTTAATGGTTGCCGTATGATATACACTTTCCAATCGATTCCTCGAGTATTTGACTGATGTGCACTTAGATTACGCTGCGTCGAAAGGTGGCCTCACATCTATGATGAAGAATCTATCCCTTCACCTTGCCGAGTACAAAATTACAGTCAATGATGTGGCACCGGCGATGATTGGTAACACAGGGATGATTCCAAATGCCGATGTTGCTCCTGGTTTACTTGATGCAATCCCACTACATCGGTTGGGCACTCCGGAAGAATGCTCGAATGCAGTTATGATGTTTGCAAAGACTGGATACGCTACTGGTCAGAGCTTGTTGCTTGCAGGGGGATTAAATCATAAGTAGATGGCTTTTGGCAAAAATGTTAAGAGCTCGTTACAATCCATCATTAGAGGGGACATGTGTGGATAGGATCGCATTAATAATGGCACTGTCAGATACCTGGATTAAGCTCGCTAGACCCATGAAAAGATAATAGCAAGAAAATCGATCTCCTTCCAATATCGAAGCGAACATTAGATATTCACGTTTGAGCATGTGCGAGGGCATTTTATAAAATGTGAATCGCTTGAGTTTTGAGCCTTCGAAGGCACTCTGGTATCCGATTGTCCATTTTCAATCTAGACTTCCTGAAGCATTATGAAGCATGTAAGTCCATGGGAAATTTAAACTCATTATATTCTCAAATAATTAAAATGGTAAGGCAAAATGGCAAGACGAAAAGAGGGTATCATCCCCACATCCCACAACGAAAAAGGCCATCAAAAGTACTACTCCAATGTGCCATTCCGTATTATTGAAAGAAATCCCATACCCATAATCTTCCTTGACTTATTTTTCCCCATGCATAATTCTATAGTACAAGTGATCCTCCATTCCCAAGACAAAGGTAGATGGAGGATGTAAATGCAGAGGTTTTTAGACACCAGGTACTTTGACATCCGTTCTACCACTCCGGTGCCAAACTGCCAACAACGCACCACAATGTCCGCATTTATGATCAACGTCCTTGAGACCGGAGACAAGGTAGGGTATACATCCTAAACAGGTGACTGCGCAGCAAAGAACCGCGATAAGACTAATATAGGGTCAGTATATATTGTGTATTGCCTTCTGAGAGGCGAAAGAGATAAACTTACTGTGTAGTCATTCCACTGTGGTTTTCAACAGCTGTTACCCCTCTTACACCACAAACAGGACAGTCTACAGGAGCAGGGCCGGCTTGGAGTGCATGGATAGGCATAGCAGTGGCAAAGGCATTCCTTCCTTGGTTGATATTTGCTTGGGGCGGAGGTTGGGCTGCATAATGCTCTTGAGGAGGGTATTGACCTTGAGGAGGTGGAGTTTGATATTGACTCTTCTCATTTGTGAAACCCTCTTGCTGAGGTGGGATTTGTTGTGATGCCATTGTATTTTGATTATGATTGACGGCTTCGATGCCTTGGTTAGATTCGACGACTTCGATTCCTTGATAAGCCTCCGGGTTGATGTTCTGTTGCGTTTGATGTATTTGTGAAGGTATATTAGGATGTGGTTGTTGTTCGATATTTGAAGTAGATGTGTTGGTGATACCAGTTACTTGTGGAGAAATGGACATAGGGTTATGACTGGCTGAACCTGTGTTTTGAGGTGATGTAAGGGGAGAAATCCCATCTTGATAGGTCGGTGGAGGTGTGTTATTATATCCGGACATTGTCAGACGTTGTTTGGTCGATTGAGTTGAAAGATTGAAAGGGGCTGCACAAAGGGCTGTGGAGGCGCGTGGAGGCGTGGAATGTATGATGTATGATGTGCGGTATGATGTCGTCTCTTTTCAGCTAAGGCTCATCAATAACTTGATCTCGTGGAATGCACAAGGACTATTTCAAGCATTCGCCGAGATTTCTGAATCGTGTTTGATAATGGCTGTGGCTTGTAGATTGATCCTTCGTGAAGTTTGATTGCACGTAGATGAAATGTTTAATGAAGTTCCGGGAGTTGGCTCCGATGATATTTGTTGTGTTGCTGGATGCCCTTTCCACCAATGGATCCTAATCTTCCAGAAAAGATAGGTTAGGTTGGAGAGTCTGTATGGCAGAGTGGCAGAGAGAGAGAGAGGGGAGAACGGGGTGAAAAGACGCTAGCATTATCTACCAGCTCCCAGCTCCCAGCTCTCAGTTCCCTCCCATCGAGTCCACCTACCCAACTCGTTCTTTTTGCTAAGTTGCTACCTAGACCTCGGATCAATCGAAGAAGCCAAACGTTGCCGGTTTGAGTGGCACACACGGCACAGTCCTGGATAAAGCTCACGCTAATGCACTAAATTATGTCAAAAATGGATATATGCCCAGCACTGTAGGATATTACATGGAAAATGTGAAATATCTCCACCATTTTAAGTTGGGCTAATCTTCAAAAAATCATTCGATTGGAGGTTGGAAAGCAGGATGGAGATGAAGAAGGAAATGGATCAACCCTGGATCAGTCCTGGATCAACCTTGGCACCTTGGGTCGACAACTGAAACTGGAGAGTCGAGAGAAGAAATCTTTAGATTTGATGAGTGGTGGCATGGGTGTGCATGAAGTAAAGGGTCGCCCGTGTGGTGTGGCTCATGTGGCTCATCTTAGCACGTGTTAGGGCTGAGTCCAGGTTGATGATCGTGAAGTCTACTGTGGCGGTGCCTCCTGCAGTCTCCAATGAAATCTTCCCACATCTCCCGAGCCTTGCTATTACAATTCTTCTCATTCATCCAACCCTCTGCAAAACTCGGGTGTTCCAATCCTCTGTTTCTCGCAACACCGTCCCCTAATCACACACACCATGAAGGATAGTGTGGGTACGGCATTGCATAAATCGGACATGTTTGAATTGGACTCGAACATTGTGAGGCGTAATCATACATGAACGCTTCACCATGTTGATGCTCAATTTGTTCTTCTTGTTCTTGTTCGGATCGCTACCAGGTTTCAAAGTAAGCATTTTGTCGAACTTGATGATGGAAAGCAACAGTATTGCTACTCTCGCTCATTCGCATGTCGTCAGACAGACAAATTGTAGATTTTACTTACAATGGGGCAATCCATGTGAGCCAAACTCGTTTGTTTTCTTGGTCGAGATACACTGAATTCTCCACATCGTCTGTGACTGACAATCTTCTTGTGGTTTCTTTGCCATCTCTTGAGCTTCGAACAGATGTAAACGCTGGTGCTTGATTCATTGCATCCTGTACAACGAACTTCTTGCTCTACACACATCTTGATAGCGAGAGATTTCAAAAAGACTTCAATGATACTGGGAATTTGATCGAATAACTGCGTTAAATTGTTCGGGGGTAATTGCTACATTTGCGGAATGCCTTTCAGGAATTCATGATCTGCACCGTAGGAATCATCCAGATTTCAAAAGTTTGGAATCGAAGAGACAATTACTTGTATTTATTCCCACAGCTACCTGACGAACGTCCCATTTTATCTGGTAAAAACACATAAAATTTATACACGTATCGCTCAGAAACCAAGTGGTCCAATTCTACTCGAGCGCAACAACGCACAAAAGATGACAAGGCATCTTAATGGCGGTTCGCACCCCACCCTTATTTTTATCGGCTAAATCATTATTCAAATCATTCACCACTTTAATACTCATGTAACCACAATAATGAATGATATCGAATAGGCTTCATTATTGTCTCATTTCTTAACTGAGATCTAACCAACTATCAATTGGAACCAGAACAACCCGTACAATACTTGGGTCGATTGTTTTGAGCACCAATGTGACAAGCATCGGCATGTTTACGTCCTCTCTCTTCTGCTTTCCGCTTCCGAATGGACGAGGGCGAAGTACATATGTGAATGGAACAAAGCACGGGACAGATATATACGCGAAGAGGCACGTAGGATCCAGGAGCTATATGGCCGAATATGAAAAAGATTCCCGAATTCGTGAATGATTGTCTCAGGAGTGTAAGCCAGGTAACGGCGGATGCGGAGGTTTTGGTTTGGGAACTGAGGCCTGAAGCTTGGGTGCGGGGGAAAGGTAAGAGTAATTGGTCTTATTGATTGAATTGACATTTGTTACAAGATAATGTGTGACTTTCTTGAATGGTATTTTCTTTGATTTTCACTCTTCCTCATCTCCTTCTACGACTGAATCGATTCACGAGTATTTCAAGTGATTGTGCTATGTCTCCACAGTGGTTCGATACCTTTTTTTTGTGATAGAGAATGGGATGGCTATTTAAAGAGAGCTTCCCATGCCACTCACTACTCAAATCCTCTGTAACTATCTGGAAGTTTTACATCTATTCATCCCCATACATACGCACCGCACCACCTCAGAACGCATTACGAATTCGCACAATCCTCGAAATCTGCAAAGAAACCGAAATTATCTGTCTCTCTTGCTCTTCAACCATTACGATAATCGATACCTGTTCTCTCTACAAAGTGAAATCAGCAGTTGAGCGTGATTTCTCACATCGAAATTGTCAAAATTTCAAGCCTAATATTGAGAGTGCAGTATATGTGCAGATGACGGACAAAGAGTTTCACGTGTGCGAAGATCGACGAGCGGGATCTGCATTCCCCTATTCTTTCTTGGGAATGACACGAGAATACAAGTAGAAAACGGAATGGGAGGGATGGCCCGGATGGGGAAAGAGTTGAGATGAGTGGAAAAGGGGAGCAATGGTGGGAAAGGCCAAGACGCTAAAAGCTAAATGTTTCTGGGGATGGAGTGGTGAAATGGAGTGGAACAGGGGTGTGTTAGAAACAGGTAGACATCAGGGCGGTGGAGTAGACTACATAGGGAAGAGGGGAAAGAGTTAAAAGCTCTAGAGAGACTGGCTTGGTCAGAGTGTCTTAGTTTATATCTTAGACATAGATCCTTAGGGAATACACATACACTATGCTTTTATGGAACGTTATGACTGCTAAATCTAAAGTGATATTGAGGGTGCGCATTGCACAGATTGTTTGAGAGTCCTTACGTGTGGGAGTGAGAGCGGCAATGGGAGCGAAGATACAAAGAGGAAACCCTGTGTGTTCTCCCACCCCGTGTCGATGGGCTCATTATCTAATACTCTCTACCTACAGAACGTAAGACGCGACACTTTCAGTCACCCAAATCGGGTCAGACATGAAAACACCTAAGAGTTTTATTTAACTTACGATCTGATCTCGCAATGAATATGGAGTAATCTGGTGTAGAAGGCACCTTTCGAGGTGCAGTCGGTATTCCTGACAGTATTGTACGGGGTATGAGGGAACATTGAACATTGAACATTGAACCTACCGAACCGTTGGAAATCAGGTCAATAACAATTGCAGGCACAATTCAAGATACATCCATGATAACAAATGGCGGCAATCTCCCTTTAACTAATTGAATTGAGTTTTAGAGAATGGATGATAACAAGTCCGATTCATTGGCAACATTTTATTTTCCCTTGATTTGAAATCCAATTGAATGTGTGGTTATGGTTAAACTTTCAAGCTGTTTCGCTGCTGACGTACCCCATCGACTGACGTAGAGCCGCACTTGGGGTGCTTAAAATCTGAGGGCCTGGCCTGGGATTTCGGTTTTAGCCAGATCATATATTTATTACCTTATCATATCGCACCATATCATCTTAGTATTCTTTGGCCCTTCTCCCTCTTCCTCTTCCTCTTCCTCTTGCTCTTGCTCTTGCTCTTCCTCTTCTTCTCCTCCTCCCACTCCAAGACAAAATTTAATTGCCTTTGTTTCATTATTCGCATTGTCTCACCTCATTGTGACTGTGATATTCCTGCCGAGCTCACATGCCTTCTTCCATAAATCAGCATCGGTGATGCCCCTGCGATGGCTACGAGGTTGGCTGGGCTTCCCTCCCAGTAATCAGTCAACATTTACCTTCGGATCAAGATGGTTCTTACTACTTCTTCTTGCAATATGGCTACCTCTGAGCAATGCAATGACGCCTGCGCGCATTGCAGAGTTACGAAAAGAGACGGTCGAAATGTTTTATCATGGATTTGACAATTATATGGAACTGGCATTCCCGGAAGATGAGGTTCGAATAATGTTAAAGGTGCAGAGCATCTATAGCTAATCTTTCTTTTTAGCTGAGGCCGGTATCGTGTACACCACTCACTCGAGATGCCCAAAACCCTCGACATCTCGAATTAAACGATGTACTCGGAAATTATTCTCTTACTTTAATTGACAGTCTATCGACTCTCGCAATTTTGGCATCTGCCCCTCCAGATGTAGAAGAAACCGGCGCAACAGCACTTCAAGAATTCCAAAATGGTGTCGCTTCTCTAGTATTACAATATGGCGATGGAACAAGCGGAGCGTCCGGAAAAGGGCTACGTGCTCGAGGTTTTGACTTGGACAGCAAAGTCCAAATATTCGAGACGGTAATTAGAGGTGTAGGTGGGCTACTTAGTGCTCATGAATTCGCCGCTGGAATCCTACCAATCAATGGATACAAACCAGAATCTAGCAAGACCTCGGGACAGACATCGAAACTACATCAATCTTCGATTTTGTGGCCGAATGGGTTTAAATATAACGGACAACTTCTGCGCCTAGCTCTAGATCTGGCTGAACGTCTACTACCTGCTTTCTATACCGCGACCGGTATGCCATATCCCAGAGTCAATTTACGACATGGTATACCATTTTATGTGAATTCCCCTCTACATAAGGGATCTGGGCGTGGCGACTATGTGCAGCAGGACACTCCTGAAATTACCGAAACATGTAGCGCAGGAGCAGGTAGCTTGGTTTTGGAGTTTACTACTTTGAGTCGTCTCACCGGAGATCCAAGATTTGAGCAATTAGCGAAGCGAGCATTCTGGGCGGTCTGGAATAGACGGAGCAATATTGGACTCATTGGAGCAGGAATTGATGCAGAGAATGGCCAGTGGATTGGTTCATACGCCGGCATAGGTGCGGGTACAGACAGCTTTTTCGAATACGCATTCAAGACGCACATTCTACTTTCCGGACAGAGCACTCCTAATATAACGACACATAGACAACAACAAGATGAATCATGGTTGGATCCAAATACAATATACAATGAATTGAGTGAAGAGGAAAATTCTCCAGAAGCATTTCTTGCAGTATGGCACGAAGCTCATGCAGCAATTAGGAGGCATTTATATAGTTCTACTCACCATCCGCATTACGTCAATGTTCATCTTATGACTGGCTCTCCGCAGGCATTCTGGATCGATAGTCTTGGAGCTTATTATCCCGGTTTATTGGCTCTAGCTGGAGAGGTTGAGGAAGCCACCGAAACTAGTCTGTTATACACCGCATTGTGGACGAGGTATGCAGCCCTTCCTGAAAGATGGTCAGTACGCGACGGGCATGTAGAAGGAGGGCTCGGTTGGTGGCCTGGCCGCCCTGAATTTATTGAATCGAATTACCACCTTTACAGAGCGACAAAAGATCCATGGTATCTTCATGTCGGAGAAATGGTTTTGGAAGATATCAAACGCAGATGTCGGGCAACATGCGGTTGGTCAGGTCTACAGGATGTGCGTACTGGAGAAAAGAGCGATCGTATGGAAAGCTTCTTTCTTGGAGAAACGGCCAAATATCTCTACCTACTCTTTGATCCAGATCATCCAATGAACAATCTCGATGCCGCTTATGTCTTTACGACTGAAGGACATCCTCTCGTGCTTCCTCAAGAAAAGTCGAAACTTCCTGGCACACCTCGTACGCCGGTAACAACCAAAGCAGTTCAATCAACGAATAGGGCATCTCTACGAGATACTTGCCCTGCACCCCCTTCGCCAGTACCTTTTACCGTTTCCAATACAGCTGCTAGAAAGGACGTATTTCATGCTTCTAGTTTAATAGGTTTACACATGATACCAAATCATCGTGCTACGATGGATGGTGAAAATATCAAGGTCAACAATCATACATACTTCCCATGGACTTTACCGATCTCAATGATTCCAAGTAATGGTACTTGCGATCGTCTTCCGATAACTACAACTTTCACAATTGAGTTTCCTAATAATAATCCTTTGAGCACTCAATCAGCTAAAAATGGTTTCAATCTTATCTTTAATATCCCAACAAGTCTTGACCGTACAAGTGATGGTAGTATATTGGTAAAGAGTTTATCTGGTCTGAAGATGGGCATGATACATGAAAGTCAATCACATTCTTCTGGAAGCAATCAACAACTCTCAGGATCTTGGAGAGTGGGTAGTATTGCCAATATACCGTTAGGACGAGATGAGCAGATATTGATACCCCGAGATGTGATTGGGGATCTTACAGATCCTTCATTCTCGCGTATAAAAAACCCAGTCATGCTTGACATAGTCATACAACTTGAACACGTTCATGATCACAATCAAAATATGTCAGAGAGTGTCGAGGAATTATTTGAGGAGGAACCAATATACGGAGATACACCGGCTTTAGCATTGGAAGAATCGATTAGTAGTCCAGGGTTAGCAGAGTACAGAACTTTGCTAAGTTCTCTCCTTCAGCAAGTGACATCTGCCCTTCGCGATCCGGCTGCTACTCTACTTCCACAACCCCAGATTGCTCCAACGTATACATACGTAACTCTCCCGGCTATTTTACCGACTGGCAAAGGTGCGCATCTCTTGATTAATGCACCAGAGGCTCCCGATCCTATGTCCGCCAAGACTTCATCAGCCACTCTTTCCTTCGGAAGTATTTTCTTCGCGGGTGAAGCTTGTAATGGAAAACTTCCCGATGAAGCAGTCAAACTGCATCATGTTATAGTCATGAAACGCGGCGGCTGTACTTTCTCCGAGAAGCTAGCCAATATCCCCAGCTATACGCCCACATCTAAAGGCCTTAAATTAGTTATTATGGTTTCAGACGACAAAGACGATGTGGAGCCAGGCGAGGAAGATATGGGGGATGGAGGAGGCTCTCAGAGAGGAGAGCAAAACCTCATCAGGCCACTATTAGACAGACCACAACTGACACCAGGTGGCCTTTTGAGACATCATCAAATTAGTATGATAATGATTGGAGGAGGGGATCAAGCTATCGAGGCTTTAAACCGATCTAAAAGTGTCGGAATCCGTCGAAGATATCATGTCGAAAGTCAAGGACTAACGGTTAGCAATATTTTTGTGGTTTGATTTTACATATGAACAAAATTAAATATATGAAGTAGATGATCAAGAGCATTGTGGAAATCTGGCGTTAGGATGTCTTATTGGATTGGCTTGGTGCACTGAAAAATGAGGAGGGCCACTTCTTATAACGTTTGGGGTACTCTTACTTCACAACTTATCATCTTGTAGATATCATCGATGCTTGATTTTGCATATAAGCACACTTACATATACATCTTGTACTTTTGCACTAGTGGCAGAATTTCCAATAGTTCAGACTGCAGTCCGATAATTAAAAGCTTCGAAACTTTATAGAAATGTTTGCAGCTTATTCTAGATCAAACAATATTTAGATTACCTGTGATCGTTCCCACTTTGAAGAAAGTCCTGTGAATCTGGGGATATGTGCTTCGATTTCATATGCTCAAATAATAAACATCTATACGGTTGTTTAACTGCGCTACACCCGGAGCGAGAAAGTCATACTCGCTAGCAAAATAATTGATCACTCGCTCCGTTATAAACATAATACTATATACACACCACACTTGATCGAACTAGAATCTCGACTCCTCCCTCCGGAATGTAGTCAAATCCCATTGAAGTAGAATAGAATAAAATGAGATAAAACCACCCATCGATTTGATTACCTGACGATGCATCCACCGCCAATGATACTACTTATTTCTGAATGTCCAAGAATTTAACATCTGTCTGGTATGATGGTATGATGGTATGTATCGCTTGCAGTAGAAAATTGAAATTCCTTGAATCTTTTCGAATCCCAATCCAACCCAATTCAATGCTACTCTGATCTGATCTGATATTTCGTCAAACACTAATCATCTTCATCTACACCATCTCCTCTCCTCTTCTCCCAGCGGGACGAAGTTTTACCCCTCATTCCTCATCCCTCGTCACGACAATGTTGGTAAACTTTGATCTACATCTCACTCAGCTGCTGCTGAGATTAACTCACTTCTAACGATTCTTCAAGAAAATGAAAAAAAAACGAACCCTCATCGACAATAATATGTGTATATAAATCATTGTTTTGTGGATGAGTTCCGAGTTGGAAGCATGCAGGTATGGGTTAGAAGAACGCTAGCAATTTATCCCATCCACAGAGACTTGAATCTTGATCTAGGGGACAAACTTCAATCATGATATATTCTTTGACAAATGGTTGTATTCGGGATACTTTTGGTACTCCTAGTCTCCTACTTCTCGACTCGCCCTGTAAATTTGTCCCTTACTCGCTCGGATGCATATATTCTATCTCATTGAAAGACTCGAGGGATATTCAAATTCACGCCCCAAGAGGGAAAATGTGTATAACAGAAGTATCATCTAATTTCAATTTTATCTATTGAACGTCTTCGATACGCTATCAAAATAAGCATCCCTTTGAGATAGAAACCCATCTATACAAAGGTCATCCCAAGAGGAAACATGAGATCTCCAAAGTAAAAACTCCAAACGCTATGCTATTTCTCACAACCCTTAAAACTCCTTACATTTTAGTCGTCTCCCAAAGCTTCAAAGTTCGTCAAAATTTGGTGTCACAATCGTCCATTTTCTAGGACTAACTGGAAGCCCAATATAATATTCCCAAAATCTTGAGATCTCGAGGACGAAAATCTCCCATCTAAAAGAATATGTAAGCATTTGCATTAAAGGATGTAAGAATAAATAGCGGGAGACATACAAAGTGAGAGGAGATCTAAACCATCCCCAAAGAACGTATTTAGTGACGTTCCACGTCAATCTTAATTCTTTCGAGAATAGTTCCGCGATAGTAGGCTCCTTTCGCTTCAACTTCACCTCCTCATCATATTCCGCAAAATCTTTTTCTATTGGATCTTCATGAGTTTCTTCAGGAATAACATGATGCGGTTTCGTCACACGATCCGTTAGTTTGACTACTTCTTCGGCCTCGTTCTCTTCCGCCTCCACCAAAGTTCGGAACTCATTGATGGCGCGGAGAGAATGGGAAATACGGCCCAATGTATTGAACAAAGCGACAAGTTCAGTTCGTTTCAATATCGGGACATCCAATGAGTTGTTGTCGGTTTCAAATAAGACTTTTAGCGCTGCTCCGTAGCCTGCGGTTTGAACTTTGCCCCATAGTCGACATTTATCACAACCTACACAATCCATGATTCGACTAATATTTCTGAATCGATTGCGGAAATCTTCTTTCAAACTTGGACCTTCTCCATTAACAAACATCAAGCCTTCATCGAAGATTCGGGTCTCCTTTGATGCTTTTGATATCAGAGTTTGTACCTTGGATTGGGTAAGTTGATCTTGAGCTGGATCTCCAGAACAGAAAGTGTACTCCTTAAGCGAAGGGCCAAGTTTTGTGACTGCTCGTAGAACAAGAGCGTAATTGAAGTAAAGATTCGAAACACGTTCCGGAAAGCCATGTAGGCGGTCTTTATAGCACTCAACATTCATGCCCCATTCACCAGTAATTTGATTTAAATACTCGTAACAGAGATGTGTGCTGATGGAAGTGTGCATGCCGGAAATGACTCTGTAAAAGACACGCTTCTCCAAACACTCATCCTCCAATTCAAGACCAGTCTCTGCTACGAATGGGAGATTTGGGAAATGCTCTCGTTGTTCTTCCAGTATATGTTGACGACCATGTTGTTTGAGAACAGACTTGAGTTCATTTGCCGCGGGCTCTTGCAGAGAAAATGGAGAGTGACCAAGGGATTCCGAATGTGGGAAGGATGATTTCGAAAAGCAATTCTCTCGGTAGATGGCATCCCAAACTTGTTTAGTACCCTCACCAGCATATCCTGTAAATCTCTCCGGGTTGTCTACCAAACTCACATAATCTCCTTTTGATCCTGCGCCTTCATCGTCCGGTACACAATAGTCTCTCTCGTCACATTCGTCATCGTATTCTACCACACAACTCTCTCCGACATCCTCGCCGAGCTTTCCTTGAAGTGGTTTCTTTGGACGCTCTTGTTGTAATTTCTTTCCCGGATGGCCGGCTTTTGGACCTTCTAGTTTTCCCAATTCCTCCGCCCTCCATACCAGTGGTATATCCTCTTCATTCTCCAATGTATTTACGGCGCAGGCAATATTTCCACACATGCCATTTTCATCGTTCCAGAATGGACATTCCTTGCCGAATAAGTTCAGACGGTAATATGCAAAGAAATCGGTGGTTCGTGTGAGGTCGTCCAAGGAAGGTGATATTTCTCGGTTCAGGTCGTCGAGGGTAGCATATGTTGTACATGCATCCGAAACGATAGCTTTTGGGGAGATCTGAGTAGTGGCATTAGACACATATGCCTGGCAAAAGAAAAGTAAAGCATACCGCGCAAACATCTGGACTTTGAATAGTTTTGGATTTGGATGAAGAATCAGAAGCTTCTACATGAGAAGTACAAGTACTCAAGAGAGTAAACAACCCCAAGTAGAAAGCTCGAGCGGCGGTCTTCATGATGAGACTGACACTTGGCCTCTTGTTTGATAGCTCAGATGAATTTCATTCAGGCACAAGTAAGAAGCTTCGGAGTTTCCGAAGTAGGATGTTGAGTTATCCAGAGATATGACAGGTTGGGAATATGAGGCAGTTGATGTATTGAGACCCTATTGTGTCGATATCTTGTAACTCTGAAAGGAAGGTCAAGATAAAAATAGCTTGTGTAAGATGGGAGAACAATGACAACCTTTCCGAGTAGATTTTTCTAGATGCTAGAGTAAAGACACCTTCCAATAAACAAATAGAGGGTAAAAGAATGAAGCTTTTGTTCTTTATGTTTTGATTTTAATTTTGATTTTGATATTGAATTAAATACACATGGTCCTTTACTAGTTAGAAAAGTATACATATACATGTTGATTTGAAAGCATATGAGGTTTCGAGTGTTTTTACAATCTGTCCATTTAGAAGGAGCTGGAGTGGCTCGAGAGTAGAGAGTGGTTCGTTATCAATCATCCAATCCAGCATCTGTCGGATCTTCAGCCCGGAGATCAAACAGTGCCACTTATTAAAAGCCATGGAACGTTTAATGGAACATCTAATGGAATACCCAACCGAATATCCAACGGCCCGGATCCATGGTGTAGATGGATCAACAGACTCCTACCTAAGATTACCATTGATGGAATCGGCTTCTGCATCGTCGTGCTTGTGCCAGATCTACATTTGAAGGTGCCGGTGTCCATCCTCCTGTTTCTTCCTCTATGCCTCCTAATTGAGACATCCAAGTTCAAGGCTTGCTAGGTACGTACCTGGGTATGCACCAAGCACCACATCAAAGGATTCGTGTGAGAATCAACTGTTATCAAACATCACCATCACCTTATATCGACAACATACGAAGCTCAACGAGCGTGATTAGCCTTCGAATCATACGACTATTTCCTTGTCTCATCTCACCGAGCGCAGAATAGCCGTCACACAATCACACTGTATTGAAAGCATACACGTAGATATGATTTATTGTTTTTTTGGTAAACCCTTGCCTTCTAATCAGAGTGCAATAACCTGAGAACCGACATCCCCAATTGTGCCCCCTTAATCATCCTCCCGTTTTGCATCTACTTATGCTGAACCTGCCACCATACATCATCCGATCCTCAGTATTGGGTTATTTTCTGCTTTTCTACACTCCCTAGATCCATTGCAACCAGCCCTGAAAAGCCTTGCTATCGTTAACTTCCCAAGACGAACTAGGACTAGTATATAGCAGTGGAGATGATGTTAATTAATCCTGATCTAATACATCAAACGAATAATTGAAACCCATAAAGTGTAAGTTGTGTAAGTTAAGAGAGACATCAGACGTAACATCGTCAAAGCATATGTCCTCCTGTATAAGGTGCTATGCTGAATCAAAAGACTCGTTGAGATCGAGTTTGATCAAATGCAGCATGTTTACTGTTGTTGCGTTGGTGGCTGATAGTTAATTGATCTCCTGAATGAATCCATTAGCATTTGATGAGGGTTTGGGTGTGTCCTGGCAACGTACTTGAAGAGTAGAATATGTGGTTCTGGCTCATGTACCTCATAATGTTCCCAGCCAAGACTCTATTTTTACCTGGTTAGTCCCGTTTCTTCTGTTGTTCAACTTTTCTCTACATACCTGTGTTATTCCCAATGCTCTCCATTCTTCCTCCCACAATAGCTTCAAGGTACCAGTTTGGGGATCATGGTATTCCTTTGGGATAACTTTCAGCATAGCTTTTGGAAGCTGAACATGTCGGTACTCGTATTGATCATCGGAGTATCTATAAGAAAACATAAGTGTTTGCGCGACGGAAGAATTGAGGCCCAAGGTTTGCGCCATAGCTTGTACTGACCTTGCGGAATAATGAATTGCATCAATAAATTCATCTAGACGCTCCTTCTCGGCCTCGGAAAGCGGCCTCGCATACTTGTTTCTTCTAGTGTAGTCTATTTCGGCCATTGTGCTCTGAGTTCGATTCTAATGTTGTAGTCGCGATGGATGAATATTGTCAAACGTGTGAGTGGGGCAACAACGCGACAGAAAGTATTTTGAGGGTTGAATCAACAGACTCGGAGGTTGGCTGATTGTTCTGCTGTGTACGCGGTCTTGTCTTATCAAGACCGATGGCGATGGTAAGATTGGCGCCGGCGCAAATGTATATGGTATTCGAGGTAGGAAGGCGTCGAGGGGTTGATTGGTTTTAGAATGCGCTTCTTTTGCGGTGAAGAAAAGTATAACTATATGCGAAAGGCGAAGAGACGTATTGGCAGAAGTGATTGTAAAATGCAATGGAAGATAAAAAGATTCCTCAAGCAAAGTCTAGTGGCTGCAAATAACTCGCGTGTTTGTGTAGTGTGCTGTATGTGATGCGATTTGTTGTGAAATTGAAGTGAATTGATTGAATTGAGTTGCGAAGGGTTTATTTTGTTATTGAGATATCGGAAGTGGACTCGGGAGGGGGGTGCTGGTGGTGTAAACAAAGTGCCTTTCTACTGCGTACGTGCTCTGCTCGTAGTTGTCTGTGTGAAGTGGAGTACAGCCTTGTTGGAAAGGTTGAAGCACAGCCTTGTCCTGCCGATTACATGTATCCAATCAAACCACCAGCGCAGGGCCGCAGTAACGTCAGCACGGCAAGACCTGCAACTACAGCCTGAGGCACCATTCACCCATGCCTTCTCTCGAACGGTCATGTGATACAGCCCTCCAATTCCAATCCATGGCCGGTGGCTCTGTATGTTTTATCGCTTCAGTGGATGTTGGAAACTGTTGATTGACTGAGTTGAAAGTTGAGAATCCAGATGCAACATTCCTTGAAACAAATCTCTCCAGCATTGGATACCAGAGAATTCTCGCCAGTTTCACGAATTCCATGATACTCATCCAATATTCAGAATAAGAAACATTATCGTATCTTCATCCTTGCTGCGTTGTGAACCGGAGCAAGCCAAATCAAAAGATCATTACCCCTGCATATCTCCCCATCAGTACTTCGAAGTTTGTAAAGCTTCAGAACGCGCATATTCGGCCTTGACGCGTCCCCATTCTTCGTTGGAATTTCGCATCGGCTCGCAGATTTGATTCAAGCACATCTGCAAAAAAAACACACGAAGAATCATCCTACGAAATCGTACCGTACGATAGAATACAACACAATACGGCACAGCACAGCACAGCACAGTACGATACGATAGTAAGATGGATCCAAAGAGGAAGGTTAATGGCGAAGGTACTGCGGATCAAGATGATGCGGATCGCGCTGCGAAGAGAAGAAAGCTCCCCATTGTAAGTTTGCGCCCATTTTGTTGTTGGTATTATTGCGATTCGGTGTAAGAAAGAAGATTCAAAAGTTTGGGTGCATTGCTCGTGGGGTTTAAATATCTACCAGCTCTTTCTCCATTGGCGGCCAGGGAAGTGAGCCGGCGCACAACCGCTTCTTCTTATACTTTCTGTCAATCATTCTTCATAAATACTGTGGATGCGAAAATGACCAGAGAACGAGACTGACAACGAATAGAATGGCGATCTGAGCCAAGGTCAAACGCCAGAAACAACAACTTATTATGGATTGATACTTTTGAATCAACTGAGGACGGGTCTGGATAAACAGTAAGTTAACCTCTGATGATTTCTTTTCGCGACAGATCTGCTATCTTACCACTCTTTCGCATGCGATGGAGGGGTCGTCATGTACGCACATTTGACTACCGCCACGATTAACACCTCTACTGCTCTGAATTCACAACTTAATATAACTCCTTCAATCCGCAGTGCAACCCACTAATAGCTTTATCTTCTCATAGGGGACGACCTTTCGCGACCAACTTCCTCACCCTCCCCGATAGAAAAGAATTCGCCGCATATTATGCCGTTACGAAGATGCCGATTGCCTTTGACACTATTCAAGAAAAGTTGGACAATTTTGCCTTTGCTACTTTATCTGAACTTGAGAGTTTCTTCAAGCGTTTGGTAAAAAATGCAAAGGATTACAACGAACGAGAATCTATAATTCATCGTGATGCTGAACGGATACGAAAGGCAGTAGTCAAATTCATGACGGACAATAATCCGGAATATAAGACAAATCCTGGAATGAAGTTAGAGCCTACGCCTATTGAAGTTCTCGAACCAATCGAATATGCCCCAGGTTCCAAACCTGTCGGTTCTATACCAGCACACCCTAAGCTTGTTGAGCCAACGCCGGTACCGATTGTGCAAGATGATAGCGATATAGATGCGGAAGGAGAGCCGGAAGATTTTGAGGCGGAAGAAATAAAGATTGAACCACAACCAGCCATAAAACGAAGAGGTCGACCCCCGAAGAATCCCTTGGCACCACGTAAGAGTACCACTCCCGCCGTGTCCGATTCACAATATGCTGGTATCAGCTTTGCGGGACTTAGTTTCCAACAGGCGCAGGAGAAGATTTTAGCAGATGTTCTCTCACACAAAGAAGACCCATCGTAAGTGAAACAAATTACATTATTGACCTACGCTAATACTAAAATCAGTGATGACTTCTTTGAGTTTGAACCATTTGTTACATTGCCTCCACGTAGTCTGAAGGACTATTATCAAGTAATTCCAAACCCACACTGCTTGAGGGATTTGCAAAAGCGTGTCAAAGGAACTTTTGGGGGAAAGAATGCCACGGGTGTTAGCGATTTTAAGTCATGGGCTGCGCTTGAAGAAGATGCAAGTTTGATATGGAAGAATGCATATCACTACAATGAAGACGGAAGTGAAATCTTTAATCTAGCAAGAGATCTTGAGGTATGTACTTGCGTTCCCATTTGCTACTTCTTTATTAACATTCACCAGATTTTTCTCAAGAAAACTTTGGAAGAAGCTAAGAAAGTTGTGCCCGAGCCTGTGATTCCAAAGATAAAGATTAATGTTAAAGCTCCCGAGCCTACTCCAAAGATCACTTTGAGAGTCGGAGTAGCTAGAGCAGCGGACTCGCCGGCTCCATTAACTAGTGGCTCCAACGGAACTGTAGCTTCTACAGCCTCTTCCAACAGCGAAACCCGTAGAAACCCATTTGGTGGTTCTCACTCAGTTGCAACACCTGCCCCAAGACTAGACCAATTAGAAAGAGCTAGGAGTATGTCAAATTCTGCAGCATCTCCAACTCTTTCTAAAAGTGTACTTGTAAAAGGCGAGGAAGCTTCACGCAATTCGCCTACGCCTATTCCAAGGCCCATCAATCAAACAGGTTCGACGCCAACACCGGCTCCGAGTAATATGCTTCCACCAAATACACCAAATGCATCTAATCAAAACTCGTATAATCAAGGTGGCTATGCACAATCATTTAATCACCAACCAGCAAATCTTGGTTTAGATTCCAAGTTCAGAGCGCCAGGGAAAAGTGAGTATTATTTTTAATCTCGCTCAGATATAATGCTTACAGAATTTAGATGCTTCTCATGCTATGATCACAAATCTGAGTATCGCAACTCATCCACGTCTTAATGTTTCTCGCCATTTCCATATGGATTTACCCCCATCTGCAACATTGGCGCAACAATCTATCACGATCAACCTCCCTTCGACGCATTATTATCTTCAAATCAAGCCAACAATCGCTCAAGCTTTACTCGAGCGTCAATATAAGATCTTTGTTACGTCTGGAGTAACTAGATTGCATGCTATACCACTCATACCAAATCATGGAGTCGATCCCCGACAACCTCTTTTTGAAGCTCGACTTGTTCCTGGTGTTAACAAAATTGAAGTTGAATTGATTGCAGCTCTTCCCAAGGGTACAGTAAAGCCTGCTGGTGGGCCTGAAGTTGAGATAGAAAAGGTTACAGTGTTTGCTAATTTGATGAGAAACTGAGATGAATATTGTTTTGTAATTCAAGTCTATGAGACTAACCTACGGTAGCAATGGTAGGCGTTATTTTGGCATCTCAATTTTCTGAGTTAAATATTAGGGGGCGTCTAAGAGGCCTATCGCAATTCTGTGGTTTGGCACATGGTGAGGTTCGGCATTGTACGAGTAATTTATGTATCATAAGGAAATGGGGATGGTCTATGATATGATAATAGAGCTGTGCTAGATATCCAGTTCTAGAGTTGGAGAAGGGGAAGAGACACATCTCTTTAGCGCGCGCCATATAGGTACTTTCAATATTCAGTAGAAATATAAACAGCGAAGAAGCCCAGTTTCCCAGTTATTAAGCCTGAGTTTTCGAGATTTCACGTTATTCTTTCCAAGCTATCAGATGAGTAGTAGTCGGCCTTCGATGACTCGGCCAACTGGCTCCAACTCTTCCGCTAGAAAATCGATCATGAATCATTGCACAAAATTTGGTTATTGTCAAATCATTTGACTAGCCGTATCAAATTCCAAACTCAAGCCCTTTGACACTTCCTTCCAGACTAATCCCTAAAACTTTCTTTCCTCCGACGGAGCTTAGTGCTTCTGATATCCAGAATTCAATCGAATTTCATTTTCAACGTTTGAAACGATCCAAATCTTTCAGATTTTGGGGTCATTTAATTGCAGGCAGGTCAATTGGACACTTTGGCCACTGGTAGACAGACGACATCTCTACTTTAATCCGCACCAAGGTACACACAGCTTAAATCTATCTTTTTTGTCAAGTACCCTTGAGTGAAGGACTGCTTCAACGAGTGTGAGTTTAGGAATTGGTTTGGTTTGGAAAGGTGTGGGGGAACGGTTGTTAGATTTGTGTAGATGCAATGTTTAAGGTGTAATAAAACATTGGAGGTACCCGGGTAGTTTTGAACTTGATATTCGCTGCTAGAGGTAACTACTTGTTTTACATGAGTGAACCTTTGATTGGAATGGATATGCGACAGCAAGGAGACCTCGGCTAAGAGAAGGGGGGAGGGGGGTCTGTTATAGTAATGCCATCACTCATTTATCAATACCAAGAACGCTAGCATTTTGTGTACTGATGGGTCTTTTCTGTCTCGTTCTTCAAACTGGTCTATACATTTGCATTTATAGAAAGGATCAAATCTGTCAGCTAAATGTAAATAACGATTTGCAGAGCGCATTTTGAGAAAGAGTTAACAACCTGGTCTGGCTTTCATAGCTAGGGATTTAATTATAATAACTAATTTCTTGAGGGAGGATAATACATTGTAAATGCTGCCTTTTGCGAGAAGCAGCTGGGACCGAGTCTCCTGACGCACCTGCTAAAACATGAACATGAACACTTCTAATTGCGTTACCAGGGATGTGGAAACGGCATGTACATTGATGCTTTCGTGAATGAGAAGACCATGTTGCATGCAACACTCTACGAGAAGCATTTGGAAACATCGAGACCCCTATCACGCCGGCCGGAATATCGAGTTCGTTGTCAAGAATCGCGATTTGCAAAACATCCAGAACCCCAGATCTGATTCCGCCGGCCAAATCGAAGGCACCAGAAAGTTTAATTGTGCCCCTTTCTGTATATTGCTATGGTAATAGGAAGCATCAAGGTATCAAGAGATGGCCTGGTGTGATTTCTTAGAGCCCTTAAACTTGGAGGTACGAAGAGGTCTCTTCCCCGAATTAAGTTCGGATGGTGCGAACCATGCGATTGCATGATGATCTGCATGGGACAGTAAAAATATGATGTATTTCGGCCAGCAGACCCCCAGAAATGCCTTTGCACGATAATTTCTTAGCAAAATGTCAAAGGCCCGGGTTTGTATGAAGAGGAAAAACTTGATTTCCTGAATTGGTGTATCTACAACAGATGCAGAAGATGATTTTCTCGCTGAGTGTGAAATACATATTCTCAATCACCGATAGTGCATCCTGGGCGTATCTCCCACTCCTGACAGCTATTCTCCCAATCATATATCATATCTCCCCTATTTTTACTTGTTCAGTTTTGTCTACAGTTATCTGGATGAAGAGTTCAGGAGGAGATGAATGGAATAGCTCCCTCATCCTAAACACTACCATCTCATTATTGTTTCATTCCCAGCATAGACCACTCATTTGTCATTGTTAACTATCCTCCCACAACATCGACTGTTTAATTCAAACCCTAATTATTTAACATTTTCTAAAGTTTATTCCGGCGATGTACATCAAAGAACCCCTAACTAGCGAAGCGACACTGAAGCGAGAGAGGGAGAAGACCAGGAAATGTGTATGAGATTGTAGACCTATCGGCAATTGCTATAGTGATCAACGATATGATTATTAGCACCTTTTCCATTTCAGAACCCCCCCTTCTAGGCGTTGAATCTTATTTGCAAGTTTTTAGATCTCATGATTCCGTTGATCTGAAAATGTTGAGGAAGCGAGGTGGACACACGGTTTGCTTTGGTCAATCGAGAAATTATGTCATCCTGATGAGTTGTGCAATCAATCCTCACTCGATCTGCTTGTCAATGAGTAGGCGTCTTGTTTATTGTATTTCCACAGATTCGTAACATGAAGGCCCTTATGAGATTGGAACAATTTAATACTATATACAAGTCTAAATTTAGTCACAAATCTAAATGAAGTGATTAATGCAGATTGTCCTCCTCTGTCTGCAAGTTCATAGACATGGTTCCGAAACCCTAGCCCTAAAGTATTACTAGGGGGGGCGAAATGATTATGGAGATTATCCAAGGAGATGTTCATCGATTGAATGTGAAAGGTGACCAATTCAAATTCAAGAATGATATGTAGAATATTCAAGCAATCAGATGCTATATGCTACTTAGTATCTACCTGCGATTGTTTGCAAGATTCTTCTCCTTGCTCCTCCGTTATCACCCCGCTATCGCTATCGGCAAAGAGTGAATTTTTATAGGCAGGTCAGCCAAAGTTGACTGATGGTTCCACATTGTGCAATTGAACACCAAGCATTGGGCACGGTAAATGTAGGAATGGAGTCAAGGGACCTGAGTGATTC
This sequence comes from Botrytis pseudocinerea, assembly GCA_019395245.1. Classification (NCBI taxonomy): domain Eukaryota; kingdom Fungi; phylum Ascomycota; class Leotiomycetes; order Helotiales; family Sclerotiniaceae; genus Botrytis; species Botrytis pseudocinerea. The sequence goes on along the minus strand of JAHXJK010000105.1, from coordinate 44,239 downwards.
CTATAATAGCTTAGTAAAAGTGAATGCATGCTTAGGAAAAAAATCTAGCAATTTTTTGCCTGTCATGAAAATTTCTATAGAGAAAGTCACGTGTAGAGTGGGAGCGAGGCGAAAGGGCACGGACGAAGAAATTAGCTCAATGAAAAATCCCACTGGCTTTTGGTAAATTTATCTTCTCCCTCCCCGCGATCAAATTTCAAACTTCTTCTTTTTCTCCCTTCCTCCATACCGTCTTCTTTGAAGTTTTTTATTACCATAAATTCTTCTTCTACCCTAATACAATCTTCAAGATGGCCGACGAAGTTTACGAGGGTGCCATTGGTATCGATCTTGGTAAGATAAGAGTTTTTTTTCCGAATTTTGAGGATTGTGGATGAGGGGCATGATTTTCTCTTTGTCAAAATCTTCAAAAATCTCGCAATTCTTCTTCAATATCAATAACGAATGCTAATCCATCTACCGCGCGCAGGAACCACATACTCTTGTGTTGCTGTATACGAGGGAACCAATGTTGAGATCAGTACGTATTCCTCTTCTCCCGGGAAATCGATTTCGCAAATCGGGCTTCGACAACCGAGATTTTATACTGATCGATATCACCAGTTGCCAACGAGCAAGGTAGCTTCACCACCCCATCTTTCGTTTCCTTCACCGACAAGGAGCGTTTGATCGGTGAGTCTGCTAAGAACAATGCCGCCATGAACCCAAAGAACACCATCTTTGATATCAAGTCAGTATCTCGACTTTCGCGACGACAACAAGGTACTAATGAAACTACAGGCGTCTGATCGGAAGAAGATTCGATGATCCCCACACCACAAAGGTATTTACACGATTTTATTTCATCAAGATTCTCATGCATCAAATATGTTGGGTTTTGCAACAGAAATCCTTCAATTTTCTCCCGGATGCCTTGTATCAATTAGCAGTCACTAACACATCCTTTAGGATATCCAATCATGGCCTTTCACCGTTGTTGACAAGGATGGATCCCCATTCGTTCAAGTTGAGTATCTCGGAGAGGAGAAGACCTTCTCCCCACAAGAGATCTCATCTATGGTTTTGACCAAGGCAAGTTTTTCACACCCCACTCCTCGGCAGCGAGTTTGCTAACCATACTTGAATTACAGATGAAGGAAATCGCCGAGGTTAAGTTGGGCAAGAAGGTCGAGAAGGCCGTCATCACTGTTCCAGCTTACTTCAACGACAACCAACGTCAAGCTACCAAGGATGCTGGTGCCATCGCTGGTCTTAACGTTCTCCGTATCATCAACGAGCCTACTGCTGCTGCCATCGCTTACGGTCTCGGTGCTGGAAAATCCAACAAGGAGCGTAACGTTCTCATCTACGATCTCGGTGGTGGAACTTTCGATGTTTCCCTCCTTAACATCCAAGGTGGTGTCTTCACTGTCAAGGCTACTGCCGGTGACACCCATTTGGGAGGTCAAGATTTCGATACCAACCTCCTTGATCACTTCAAGAAGGAGTTCACCAGAAAGACCAAGAAGGACTTGTCTAACGACCCCCGTGCTCTCCGTCGTCTCAGAACTGCTTGCGAACGTGCTAAGAGAACTCTCTCCAACGGTGCTTCCACCAACGTTGAGATCGATTCCTTGTTCGATGGTGAGGACTTCAATGCTCAAATCACCCGTGCCAGATTCGAGGACCTTAACGCCAAGGCTTTCTCCGGTACTTTGGACCCTGTTGCACAAGTTCTCAAGGATGCCAACATTGATAAGAGCAAGGTTGACGAAATCGTTCTTGTCGGTGGTTCTACCCGTATCCCAAAGATCCAAAAGCTCTTGAGTGAGTTCTTTGACAACAAGAAATTGGAGAAGAGCATCAACCCTGATGAGGCTGTTGCTTACGGTGCTGCTGTTCAAGCTGGTATCCTTTCCGGAAAGGCTACCTCTGCTGAGACTGCTGACCTCCTCCTTTTGGATGTCGTCCCACTTTCCCTCGGTGTTGCCATGGAGGGTAACATCTTTGCCCCTGTCGTTACCAGAGGTCAAACTGTCCCAGTATGTAAAATCTTTACAAATTCTTTGAAGATCAATACTGACTCATTTACTTTAGACTATCAAGAAGAGGTTAGTTACAAACATTTCACGATTCATTAACACATTTTTTCAATGTTCTATTCTATTTCAATGTTTCATCACAAATTCGGCACTCTCATTATGTTCTAATTCGGCACCGTTCATTTTGTTCATTTTCGGCACCCCGTTTCATTTTGTTCAAGTTCAATTTACACATTTGCTTTCAATGTTCATGTTTATTTCAACATTTCTCTTTGGCCACTTCGCTGCTTACCCATTGGTTTGTTCTATGGGGCTGGTCCAATTCCGACATAATGTTTTTTGCACTTTCAATGTTTCAATTACCTTCAACATTCTACATTGTTTTCTCATTGTACCTTGAAGTTCTATAATCTCTTGGTATAATTGAGATTTGGAATTCATTTTCCATTCCCAAATTTCAAATTTACTTCAATGTACTACACCTTTAATGTTAACACATCATGTGTTCAACATAATCACAATACCTGATCATCGACCATGTCGATTGTCATCATCTACAAGGAGAGATACATTTCTAATATAAATATATTATTCTTTCCCCAACGGCGTCATTCAAAGGCCAAAGTTCAAAGGCCTTCTAATCGAAGGCCTTTGGCCTTCGGATCTTCGGTATCGTAGGCGGAGGAGTGTATAGTCATTGGTGCTGAGATCACGTGGATCTCCACAATGTCTTCGTAGTGAGGTATCTTACTATGAAACTATCCACTTCACCACCCACCGGTCATAACTTCACTTGAATATCAATGATATTCCCGTGTATGGGGCATCCTGGTCAATCTTTGAATCCGGGGATAACGAACACCTTGATGAGCCGCACTAATGCTTATCGTCTTGACGCGTTCTTGGTTCCCGTTGAGTTTGCCAGCAAATTTTGGACGTTCACTTTCACTTTCACCTTCATCTTCAACTCAGTGAGTAAGATGTAGTACCCATATCCCTCATGCTGCCGCGTATCTGAACGCGGTATCCCTGGCATTTGAATTATGATCGTGTCCACTAGTCAACTTTCGTGGACGTGATCGTGAAATGAGGAAATATAAAATCCTGATTGTCCCATTTTTGTAACCTGTACTCCATTTTTCTCGTCTCCCCGCCCCTGCTGCCCCAGATTTCACACGTTTACGCGCCCAAAAATCCACTTTTTACTCCCAGTTTCGTCTCTCAGTGTGTGTCGACGGCTTAATTGTCAATTGGTTAGCCACCAACCCCATTTTCCCTCTTTCGTTCTTTCTATTCTTCTCCGGCTTTTTTGTTCGGGTTAGCCACCCAGTCACCCTCCCCGCCTTTTTCTTTTCCGGCTTCTTTTTTCCGGCTAGCCACCCCTCGGTGTAAAAACAGTTGTAATTATGTCGTCGCTCTTTCCCCTTGTGGAGACGCTGTTGGAGCTTCTTGTTCTGATTGCCTGGACGTGTTTGAGCAACCAGAAGTGGAAGAATTCGGTCTTTTTGACTGTTTTCCCGGATAAAGATGCGTTGTTAGACGTCATCTCCGCCACTGGTCTCTCCTTCGCTCCTGCCCTTTTCGGAATCATGCAAGCTGCCGCTCCTCCCACCATTTCTTTCTTCAAGTCGCTCCCTCCAGTTTTGGACATGAAAGTCTGGGCCGTTTACGTTCTGGTCTTGGAAAAGCCGGGTTTTAAACCCTTCCTTTACTGTGGGTCCGGGACCGCCTCCGCGACGGGAGTCCGAAGCCGATTCGGCAGATACGATAACGGCGGCGCCTTACCACGATATGTCAAGTGGGCCCAAGACAATGGATTCTCCATTGTCCATAAGGGACTCGTAGTTTGGTATCCGATTCCGGAACCTGCCGACCGACCTCGCGTTCGTGTGCTCTTTCTCGCTTTGCAAGCAACCCTCTCCTTCTTCTTCTGGTCAATGAAAAGCTCTACCAAGGATTACAACATGGGTGAGTGTTGCTACTGGGCTCGAGACTCCTTCCCTTATGGTGTTTTGTGTTCACATTCCGCACTTCAGGAAGGAGTCGAGGGCTTAGAGCTCACTCCCCAGGAACTCTCCGATATCGCTGCTGCCTTGAAAGTCAAGAATAAGGAACGGCATAGTGCCTTCCATAAGAAGTAATTGGAGGAGAATCGCCCCGCGTATCGCTCCCGCCAAAACAAGAACTCAACCTCCTTCCGAAAGAAGAATGCGGACAAGGTCCACAGAACCAATAGCGAGTCCGCTACCAAGGCCAAGGATTCTGGTCGCTTCTCTTGCGGTACTTGCGACTTCTCCTTTAAGTCGCAGTCCGACCTCAATCGGCACAATGGCAAGGCTAGGCACTTAGCCAAAGTGGCTGTCGCTTCCCAATCGGGTTAGCGCCCTTCCCCACCTTTTTGGAGTTTGCCGATTTTCCAAATGTCGAAACTTCGCTCAACAATCGCTTTCTCTCAATTGTTCAACAACAACAACAACAACAATAGCTAATTAGAACCTTCAGAACCTTCACCACAGTAGCAGACAACCAGCAAACAGTCCAGTTCCCCGTTTTCCAAGGAGAACGTGTCAACTGCGAAGACAACACCTCCCTCGGAGAGTTCACCCTTGCTCCTATTCCACCAATGAAGGCTGGTGATGCAGTTCTCGAGGTCGTTTTCGAAGTCGATGTCAACGGTATCTTGAAGGTCACCGCCACTGAGAAGACTTCCGGACGTAGCGCCAACATCACAATCGCCAACTCTGTCGGTAAACTCTCATCTTCCGAGATCGAGAAGATGGTTGCAGACGCAGCCGAGTTCAAGAGCAGTGATGATGCATTCAGCAAGAGATTCGAATCCAAGCAACAACTCGAGTCATACATTTCAAGAGTTGAGGAGATCATCTCCGACCCAACTATGTCCATCAAGTTCAAGCGTGGTAACAAGGAGAAGATTGAGTCTGCTTTGAGCGATGCTATGGCTCAACTCGAGATTGAGGATTCCACTTCTGATGATTTGAAGAAGAAGGAACTTGCTTTGAAGAGAGCTGTCACCAAGGCCATGTCTACTCGTTAAAGTGGGAATTGAGTTATTGGGTGGTGGAGTGGAATGTGGAAGAAGTTATTGATGCATATGAGTTCATGACACGGATGAAATGGACTGGACCCTCTGGTCGCAGGCTCATATTGGGTTTACAAAAAGTCACTTATCCGTTATTTGCATGGTCGTCTGGCTATTTTACGGTTCTGATATTTCTTTGATGTTTGTCTACAGGCATAACAAGATTGTCTGTATACCAAGGGGTGTTAATAAGCAAAAAAATATCAAATTGATCACGTTAAAAACTTTATACATGTTCCAATTATGTGCTCTATGGTGTTAATGTTGATGAAGCAAATCTATGAAAGAATGACATTCGATTGTTGAGTTGGAATACTTTCCTTATCAGTCTTAAATTGAGACAATATAGGCGCTCCAAATGTTTGGCCTACATTACAAGAAGGCAGAAGGATAGGTTCAAATCTCACAATGAGCGTAAAATTACTTCATACTTAGAAATATTTGAATGTCTCTATTGTATTAATAATATTATGAGAATTACCAAGGTGTGATCTAGAGAACAAGAAGTATAAACTAAGAGGATATATTGTTTGAAATAAATGAGACTGTAGTTACACTTGAGAACCCAAACTCAAGAATGGCATACGCGGTATCAAACCCTCATCAACATGTCTCTTCGGGTATTTTAGCAGTATGATCTTTATATGATCTTTATATGTCTCAACGAACCAACTACCCTCTGAACCATTTGACTTCCAATCAAGCAACCGGCTCACATCCTATATTTGTTGTCTTCCCAAAGTCCTTCCGCTGCCTGGCCACCATGCTTCTACACACCCTAATCTCGCATGTTCTAAAGTGGCATCCTCAAGATGGCCTTTTAGAGCAGGCCATGCTTCGATACATAAACCTCCACGTGAGAGGTGATTGACTGGGTGGTAATGATGAAAACCTTTAATCCAACAATTGGAGGCGTCTTCTGCTACGCATACATGGAGAATTCGGAATTTTCCTTTCTGGATACAGTCCGATAGTATTTGGGACAGGATATCAAGTTTGGACTATTGTGCTTTGCTGATTTCTAATGAGTGAATAAAATGTATGACATGTGAGAAATATGGAAGAGGATCTGCAATTGACGAATTCGATATCGGTGGTGTATGAAAAAGAAGAAGGAATGCAAGGCATAGTACAGGCGATGAGTTTCGGAGGAAATAAATCGATTGGTTAAGAGGAGACAAAGTCAAAGTGGTTGCCGATTACCTCCTCCAGGGTTAAGATAGTATGAGGAGAGAGATGGTGGGTTTGAGAATATGGCCTTCGGGGAAGGGAAGGGGGAAGGGAAGGGGGCCCGGTTGGTTGAAGGGCGAATATGCTCATTGTCCATGTACCAAGACTTTCCGTGAAAGGGCGGAAGTTTAGGGAGGGGGAGGGGCGGGGTCGAGAATAACTCAGGTGATGATCTTGATTAGGATTTCATAAGGGAGGTCTGTGAGGCCGCGGGTAGGCGTTGGGATGGATGTCATCGTGGAAATTCTGCCAATCACATTTGGAGTTCGGAGATGGCGATTGTTGGAAAAGTTGAGACAGACATATTTGTCGTACACATAAGAAAAGATTTGCATATGCGTCCTCACTTAGTAGTACACAAAACACCATGACGTTTGAGATAATAGTACATCCTGCTGTCGAGTAAACCAACCCAAACCTCCTTTTCATGAGATTAGACGAAGTGGACCGTACAACTTTGTAGAGTTTCATCATCTTAACAAAATAGGCAATTTCAATACGGGAGTACATAGAAATCATGCAATGAACCCCCTCTCCGATGCTATTAGGAGAAGTATCGCATTCGGACAAACGAGCAGAACAATAACACTAGAACAGCACCCTCTCACATTTGATGTGTAGGTAGGAATACATTGGATCAGACAATCAATGTTTTAAAATTGAGAATCAAATAATGTTTCAGCAAATCCGATTGCATGACCATCGAAAGATCATGTATTATCGACTTCAAGTTGTAGCCATTACAAAATCTCAATATATACTCAAGTGTTTTCAAGATGTACCTACACCATCCGAGGCCATCTCGTCATCAAGTTGAAGCTCGCTCAAACGCACGTACCAACCCCCGCAATATGCAGATCCATTAAGGCTGAAATATTATTTTTACAAGACAGACGAGGCCTCAATCCCGCCTTGTCTAAAATTCTCACAATCACAATTTGATTCTCCATTGATCCTCATATCCCTCACAAAATGCCACCTCGTATACCACTTCGTTCTGCTCAGGCATTGAAACGCAACTTCCTAAGTTCCAATTCACAAAATGTGTCAATTTTAGAGATTAGACCCCTCCAATTGAGCATACCCACTCGATGTCAAAATACCCCTCACCACCGTTCCCTGAGCAGTAGCTCTTTTCTCCAACTCCATTCTACTCCAACACTCCTCAAGAAAAAAGAGAAGGGCAATAAAAACACTCCATCCGAGTCAGATAGTTCCTCCAACTCTTCCTCCTCCGCAGCAGAAGATAATGATCCTTTTGATTTTTCCACTCTACAAGCGGGAATTGACAAATCTCTCGAGAAACTCAAGAATGATTTAGGGAAATTACGAACTGGAGGAAGATTCAATCCAGAGGTATTAGAGGGCTTGCGAGTCAAGTTAGGGAAAGATGCAAAAGAAAGTTTTCGGTTAGGTGATTTGGCGCAGGTGTTGCCGAAAGGGGGACGAAGTGTCGTTGTGCTTGTTGGGGAGAAGGATGTATGTTGACAATTTCTTCTTTTTGTGTTCTGCGTTTTTGTCCTTCGAATTTCTATATCCCTATCACTTACTCTTTAATTACAACACAAACTAACTCTCAAATCAGCACATCAAAGCTATCCTGTCTACTATCCAATCCTCCACCCTTTCCCTCCAACCCACACCCGATCCACAGAACCCTCTCGCCCTAAACATCCCCATACCACCACCCACCAAGGAATCCCGCGATGCAGCACTACAAGCAGCTTCGAAAGCAGGAGAAATAGCCAGTAATGGGGTACGTAATGCGAGAGGAGCGATGCAGAAAAAGTTAAGAGCGATGGAGGTAAAGAAGACGGTTAGACCTGATGATTCAAAGAAGGCGCACAAGGAGATGGAGAAAGTTGTGGAGAAAGGGAATGGAGAGGTGAAGAAGATCGTTGAGGCGGCGAGAAAGGGAATGGAGCAGGCCTAGAAAAACAGGGAAAAGGAGCTTTAGATGATGAGAGTGGAGTTGTTAGAAGAGGTAAAATGGCCTCAGAGGAGAGAGATACATGTTCTAAAAGATTTTACAAGCTGGACTGTAATGTTATGGAGATTTAAAAGTTGAATTTTTGACGGTGTATGATCTTTTGTACAATAACATTTTTATATTTTTATGAATACACTATATAGGACATAGAATTGACCTATATTGTAGGTCCCTTCGCCTTTGCTATTTTGGCTACCTCATCAGCGGGTAACATGCTCTGTAGTTTTTCCGCAAATGACCTCGAATCATCTTGCAAGAAAGTCTCGTTCTTCCTCGAGAGCCTTTCAATTTCACCATATATGTTTTTCTTGACATCTCCTGGTTTTGCGTAAACACCCGCAACCATTTCCTTCAAAAGCGCCTCTTTCTCTTCCTCCTTCAGTCCCTCAACCTTGTAATCTTTATGAACCTTCCACCTAGCCTCATCTCTTGATGCCTCCTCCCCATCCCTCCATTTCTCCAATGTCTCCTTCTCCTCTCTACTCTCAAATACCGTACCCATACCCCTCTCCAAATTCGCCAAATGCCTTTCTGACGGCGTCGGTACATCTCTTTGTGCCAATGTTCCGCTCACAACTTGCATCTTATAAATTATCGATTCCTTCAATCCATTTGTACTCGAAGTTGTCGCAATTGCCGGTCCCCAACTCTCCAAATCAGACACCGAGGTGACTGGATTGTAAAAGACCCATTCTCCTCCTTCTTGACTATCCAAATATTGTTGTTCTTCAACTGTATATGGAGGATCATATTCGTCTAATTCCACATCTGTGGGTTTAGGCCCTGCACGAACACGAGGTTTTCCTCCGCGTCCTCCACGCCCTCCTCGTCCCCCTCGTGCAGAAGCTCCTCTTGCACCACCGGATCCACTTCTCATACCTCCTCTTCCAGCTCCGGCCCCAAATCTTCCAGTACCAGCACCTCCAGAAAGCGCACCACCTCGTCCGCGATAATTGGGACTGTGAGGGGCGCCAGGTGCTCGAACTCGCGGACCACTATCATCGATGCGTCGGGAAATAGTAAAAGTTTGGCCAGGAGGAGGACGTGCTGCTAGTGAGCGAGCGTCGATTCCGCGGGAGGGTTGTGATGCGAGGGAGGAAATGTCGGCTGTGGCAATGGAGCTGCGTTCTGCGCGAGTGGAACGTGGTTGACCTGACCATTGTTAATTTATTATAATTCTTACCCATAAGCTAAAGTTCCAGATTCATTGCTTCCTGATCATACCGAATACTGAACAGAAGCTTCAAATGCCCCGAGGAAAGATAAAAACTTACCATTATCACTGCCCTTCCCCTCCTCACTCCTCCTAACAGAACTACTAAAAGCCCTCAAACTCGCCTTAATACCCTCCGACACCCTCGTCAAATCATGTCCCAAAGGCCTACCACCTCCAATCGCTGATTGCACATGCCGTGTAAACATGATGTGTAGCGCTTCTTGTCGGTTATCAAATCGTCCTCTCTCCCCTCCCTCAATCTGGAGATTCTAAGAAAATATTATGTTTGCCTTAGGCATTATTGCATATCAATGAGTGAATTTAAACGCTAAAAGCATGAGGCTATCTGCACGGTTGTTCAATGTAAACAAGGCAAAATAGTAGCCTCTCACAAAATCTTCAATACGCCCCGAACCATCGTTCAACAATACGCTTCCAGAATCTCCGGAACAGTTTTTTTCGAGATCGTAAAGATCTCAAGTTTTCAACCTGCAAGAAAAATTATACTTTTTGTAAAAGCCCCATATTTGGTAGTCCAGATAGACGTGCAACAAAAGTTTTGGAGAGACAGTGACCCCCCACGTTTTTTCAGCCTTGGATTGTTTAGGATATCAATAACATACTACCACATCGATATCGATTCTGAGAATCTTGTTCCGCATACGGCTTACGATTTGCTACGACTATAGTAGAATTAGAGAGTTCTTTTTTGGCAGAGAAGTAGACGAGGAACTATATATTTGCTATCGAACACCCACCGAACCCAACATCAAATTACCAACACAAATCACAATTCCATCTTACAACCTTTCTCCAACCATCTCACTCCCACAATGCTCCGCCGCGCCCCCACTACCATAACTCTCACTACAGAAGACATAGCGATCTATGAAGACTCCCGGCAAGCCGAACGCGACGAACAAGCAGAGCGAGAAGCCATGGCAGCAGCAGCACGCCACAGAAAAGCAAGACAACGACAAGATTTTGGAGCTGTCAAAGGAGATAAATACAGGGAATCACAGGCGATAGCTGCGCAGAGGAGAGTTGATGCTGCGAGAGAAAGAGCTGCTGGGAGGACAGTGGATATGGAGGGAGATGGAAATGCGGAAAATGAGAATGAAATAAGCGAGGATGAGGATAGACAGATTTTGAGGGAGAGGGAGGAGAGGGCGATGAGGGAGAGACTTAGGGAAAGGGAAGGACAGAGGCCTACTAGGGTATTACAGAGAGCAAGGGAGGAGAGGGAGCAGAGGAGTAGAGAGGAGAGGTTGGGATTAGGCGGTGGGAATGGCAGTGCGTCGGGGAGATAATTTGTGGTGATCAAATGTCCCGATTTCTTTGTTGAATGATTTCATGAATACATTAGGGGAAAAGCATAGGCTGTGGATATATTTGAGCGTATGGATACTGGAGTATATTTGGATTATATGGTTGGATGCAAAGGCGCAATGGAGTCATGCACGATGGACGAAATAAATAATGCTCCCAAAAAGTATGCGATTCGAAATATGAACAAGGCGACTCGTTCATCGCAGCCCAATTGAAAATATCAAGCTATCTTATGCTGGCTCAAGAATCCACACAATTATTGAACATAAACCGGAACACTGAAAAGCGTTAAGTCCATTGTGTGATACTCTACCCTCCGTGAACTTTTTCATTACACAGCTATCAACAATTCTCATCACGCGATCTCTAACAAACCCCTCCCCATACATGCATCCTCAATCATTATCCTAACCAGACTTTCACTCCTGCATTCCTATCAGTCCTTCAATCATTTACAGCTACGGAATACTACCTCCATGATACCAACCGGATCTTGATATCTAAAAGCCCAAGACTATCTGCATCTGCATCTGCATCTGAAACTTGAAACTTGAAACTTGGAATGGTATATTGAGAAAAATTCCTCTAGGGCGTTACTTTGTTTCGTATTAAAAGAATGATTGCTAGAGATAGAGACTCGAATTCAGGTGATGGCAGGGAGGGTGGGAAGGCAATGGCAAGGGCAAAAATTTACCAAAAGTAAAGAGCAAGTGATTCGATTAGGACTCTCGATCTGAATAATAGATAGAGAAACGCGTCTCATGTTGTACTGCACTCCCTGCAAACCTCCGCCCTGTAAAATTTCAGGGAAATTTGAGCAATTCAACTGCGGAAACACTGATCGAATTTTCAAACCCATCACATACAGTTCACGAAACCAATTTGAAATGCTGATTCATCTGTATTTATTAACTAACTAATAATTTAGAGTATACGTTTACTCAGCATCTTATAATCCTCCCATCCACACTTTTAGAGAATCATTCAGAGGACAATGAAAGCCCAAGATATCTACGTTCTCGCCATGATCGAGTGCGATTATGTGGCAAAAACAAGCTCTCACAAAAACGCCCCCATTTTCTCCTTCCTTCCGAGTTTACACCTCTTAAGAAGCCAGCCAACCCAGCCTCCCTTATTTACAAATTTGCGAAATCATTTATAACCGAGACGCCTTTTCGCTAAATGCAGATCAATTGATGCCAAAGGAAAAAAGGAAAGTAGAAAATATAAAGAGGAAAGAAAGAATATTGTTCTTCAATTCTATCAAGAGAATGAAGGTTTGGGTCTGGGTTTGAAATTGAGTTTAATGGTTGGTTTTTTGGGTACTGCCGGCGCATCAGCAGGAGGGGGAGGTGCTTGCGTAAGATTTTGTGCCGAATCCGGTAAAGGTTTTCGGCCTTCGGGGAGAGGTTTTCGAATAGCTGCTGCGCCCGTAACCGAAGTGGTTGACTTCTTGAAGTTGGAAGATGTATGGGTTGAAGAACTGGATGAGGTAGAAAGAGCAGGACTAGCCCTAACCGGTTGTGCGGATGAAGGTCTCGGGGAAGGTCTCGGAGACGGTCGTTTTGGGTTCGAAATGGATTGGGATGAAGGTTGGGATGATAGTGAAGCTTTTGTTGCAGGATTGGGGGCTGAAGCAAGAATATCTTTTAACTTGGATGGAGGAATCCTGAGTCTAACCATCTTTCTCTGTTTCTTCTCCTTGTGTAGCGAGTTTGGAATTTCATAATGTTTTCTATCTTTATGTAACGAGCTAGAACCCTCATATGGTTTCTTGTCCTTGTGCAAAGAATTGGAACTCTCAGCAATATCAGGTGGAAGAGGTCGTTTTGGTGGTTTCATATCACCGGATGAACTAGAAAATTTAAGTGGACCAGAAGATTTCGATGTGCCTGAGGAAGGGTGCGTAGAACTAGTATATTTCGATGCACTTGAAGAACTTGGAGGCTTAAAATGTCCAGATGATGATGCTGAGGAGCCTGAGAACTTAGGATTTGTGGATGCTGGTCCTGAAGAAGTTGAAGGTTTGGAAATTCCGGATGATGATGATGATGATGATGATGATGGTGCTGAGCTAGAATGCTTAGGGACCCCAGAAGATGATGTGCCTGTTTTAAGCCCACCAGGTGAGTTGCCAAACTTAAGACCAGACGAATTATTAAGCTTGATAGCAGATGGTGACCCAAGCTTTATGGCAGATGATGGGGTGCCAAGTTTAATAGAAGATGAATTGTTAAGCTTGAGAGCAGATGAACTACCAATTTTCAACTTGAGTGGTAGCGATGGTCTTTCTACCGTTGGCCCTTGGACTGGTTGAGCGACGGTGGAGGATTCTACTGGTGGATGAGGCGTAGCAACAGTGGCCGGTTTGATTTTGCGAACGTTAGTCCGAACTTTGTTGGTGTGTTTGAAGACTAATCGACCCTATGTATGATTGGCACAAAGAACATCAGTAAAAGAATCATGTAACATACCTTGCCACGATGCTCGACTTTCCAATAACGAGGTAACCTTAGCTTCAAGGTCAAAGACTCCTTGGGGTAACAGAACATTGTGCAGAGTTGAAGAAAATCCATTTGTTCTGCCACTGTGATAACAGGAGAGAGAACAGCTTTCCACAAGGCATTTTTCAAGTCAGTATTCCCCCCGACTTCCAACTTGAGAGAAGCTAGCGCGCCGATCACGTTACTGCGCTCTGCTTGTTCCTGACGTGCAGACGTGGAAGCTTCTTCGATAATCAAGCCATCCTTCGCCACAGGAGCGGCAACTCGTTTGTTTTTGTATTCGCCAAGTCCGAGGACTCCCAGTCCATAATAGAACACCTTTGTCAGCTCCTTTCGGACCCAGGGTGATGAATCTGTGCTCGCAGCAGTCACAAGTAAACATGCTACAGCAGTGCTCTTCAAAAATCCAAGGTCGGCAAGGGCCCAAGCAGCCTTAATTCGCACACGTTGAGCACTGCCGTCATGAAAGTATTGAGCAAAGTCGAGTGCATCCACTGGTATCACCCCAGCGTTCATCAACTTCAGCTTACACTCTATGGCTGTGATTGTGTAGATATTTTGGTAAGAATCTATCCACTCATCCATCCTACTATATCTGTCAAGCTCATCCAAAATAAGCTTTCGATAATCTGGATCTTCTTTCTTATCTCCTCCATCTTCGTCAGGGTCGTCAAGCTGAAGCACGTCATTATTGACGCCCTTCGCACCAGGAATCAAAGAGTCTGCCAATGACTTTAAAATGTTCGCAATCTTGAAACTGTCTGAGTAGGGATTGTTTCCGTTGTCGTTGAAGCGAAGAACGTCAAAAATGAAACGCCGCGCAGTTGAGGGGCAAGTAGAATCGTACATGCTTCTGATCCTTGAAACTGCCTCAACAATAGCGCATTCAATCCAGTATGCTTGCTTGTCAGAAAAGTCGTTTGCCTTGGGCGTTTTTCCACCTGGAAAATAAAAGAATTCAAGGTAAGCCTTTTCGAGATGCTTAAGGCCTATCCATTTTACATCCTTCTCTACTGCATGCTTAGCAAGAGATTTTGCAGCCATTGTTCGAATGCCATAGAAATAACGCCTGTCCATTAACGTTCGGATCAGGAACGTAGCAACGAGTGGATGAGGAGGAGCATTGTCAAGGTATGCCATGGATTCATATTGAGCCGAGATATCGCGATCTTGTTGAAGCTGGGAAACATACATGTATGCTTCCATGCCAGTGAACTTCTTATCGCAAATCCATTCAAAGTCGGCGTCAACACGGATCCACTCGTATGATTCAGCTTCCATCTTCGCTTCTGTGATCGGGTCCCAATCTCGCAAACCCCACTCTTGCATATCTTGCGGTGACTGCAGTACATCCCCTAAACAATAAATGAGAGCGTCATCATGATTTTCGAGACCATCTATAGCGGTTCCTGCATTTGCACGTTCCTTCATACGCCGATTACGCTTGAGGCGCTTGTACTTTGTATTATACGGAATTTCAATCCTTGATGTCTTCTCTCTGATCATAACGATATGTTCATAGGGTGTACCATCAGCCTCATGAATTCGAATTGTCAACGGTCCAGTGAATGTACTTTGTGTTTTTGGTTGACTGACTCCACCATCCAACTCCTTGAAAGCCCTGTAGAAGCCATCCTTGTGCAATTTAGGTTCTGTCTCCAAGTGTGCCTGAGTTTGTGTAATTGTCATTTCCACACATAATCTCTTCTTGTTGAACTTTTGGGTGATAGTAAAGTGTGGGCATCCTGAGCCATGAACCCATTGAGCGAAAAAGGAGTCGGTATCTCTATACTTGGTGATTTTCTCACAACTTTTGCGGAATCCTTCTGTCGATATTGTAGAATCGGTGCCTCCATTAGCATTTGCGTTAACAATCATCTTGGAAATGACTCTTGATATACCAGTGCCTCCTTGAGCTTTCGCAATACGCTTGTCCAAAATGAAGAGAACAAGAGGAGCTTTTAATTCCATGAAATCTCGGAAATCATCACATACACCCACAATCTCACCAAGGGCTTGCAGGGACGGTCGGTCAATGTCCAACTTGACAAGTCGTTCTGTATTTAGTTTTTGACGGAACATGAATTCGTTATTTCCACAAAGATTTTTCATGAAAGTGTTTGTCATGAAATGAGAAATGCCGGCAATGAGCCATCTATCAGAACGACGGTCTGGCACAATACCAACGCCAACGTATTGGCTAGCAATGGCGTGAACCAGTTTTCTGACAATATCCATCTCTGGATCGATGATATCTTCCGGGAATAGAAGTCGATTACTGCAAATGGATAGAGATGCGGTATGTTCCGTGTCATTTACCTGATCATCGACAAAGACAAATTTTGACTCTGAAAATGGGAAACTGCCCAAACTAAGTACAAAGTGATCAATGGCATGAGCCAATGGTGCACAAGTATTCCTCAATTCTTCTGACCTTCTGGGGAGGCAGTAGCCATATATTGCAGTTGACTGACCTTGCCCAAGTCGTTCTTCATCTTCTCCCTCTCTATATTCTGACAAATCGACTTGTTCAAAAGGACCAATGGAGAAACCTACATGTGTTGCAGCTATATCAGAAGTGCATTGAAATGATACAATCTTCTTAGAACTATCATCCAAATCAATCACTTCATCGACTTGTTCACCAGAACAGATCACTGCCATCTCAAGTAGCTTCTCTTCGTCGTTGAGGAAGACTTCATCAATGTCTGTCTTCTGAGAACCTGCACTTGTGTGCCCTGATTTGTGATTCTGGATGTTGGGTCGTCGCTTGAGTGCATCTCCAAGGGTTCTTGAACACTTGATGGAAATATCCCACGAACATCTCATCGCTGAATCATCAACACAGGGGAAGATACAGCACGCCACACCTCGCTCTATAGAATGTTTGGTATAAACATGAGGGAATCTCACATCCCCCTCTTCAACTCCTACGAATTGTAGGCCATCTCGAATTTGTGTAGTAACGAAAGGAATAGTAACAGTCAAAGGCTTGAATCTAGATGCCTGTTCTGCAGCCGTCTTAACGGCATAAACAGGGAGAGGGGCCGAACCTCCTTCCAGCGCAACCGATGAGTTGCGGGCTGCAGCGACACCACCACCACCACGTTGAGTGATCGGTGTTGCTGCTTTTTCCGAGAACGGATCGATTTCTTCAATTTTCACACTATCCGGTAGCTCGATCTCTATCGTACCTTCTAGCTTGTTGTCCGAAGTCATGAACTTCACTCTTTCGCTTTGCATCTTATGCGATTCTGCATCCCATGAATAATACTCGGGAACTTCCAATTTCTTGTGAGGATCTTCGTACGAGAAAGACGCAACCCGACCATTCACCAAAACCTCTCTTTGTTGTATAGAGCATTGTCGTGCATGTATGTGTATGGTCTGAAGTTCTTTTGTCTGTGGAAGAATTTCAATGTGAGTTTTACCCCGCAAACTCTTCGTCGAAAAATCAATTTCAAGCTCGACCTTTTGATGTACTACTATGAAGCCATAATCCGCAGGATCTTCCTTCACGGTTGGCGCACCTTCACGGCCGTCGTGATTCAGTAATAACGCAGGCATTTCGAAAGTATCCTATCGGTGTCGCCACGTATCTTATGGTGGGTTCAATTTCTCTGATTTGATTTGAACAAAGCGCACTACTAATGTGTGATTTATGCGACTAGAACTTGCGCTGGCTGGTCTCCCGAAGGCGAGAGCCAGCAAGACTTGAAACCGTGCCGAACCAAACTACCTCCACGTATACTATCCTCGCTATGCCTTATTGATATACCCTTGGTGTGTTATGAACAAGTCGCAATGATGCGGCACAGAAGCAAAGGGCGTCGTCGTTCGCGGGATGGTGAGAATCGCAAATTGTGGCTTGTAAGATTGTCGATTAGGTAGTTGAGGCTGTACTTCTGAAAGAGAAAAGCTGGTCTGCGAAGATCGTGGCCGTAAGATTTCGGTAGGAAAATTGGTAGAAAGTTACAAGCCCTAAGAGGGGTGTTAGAAAGAAAGTGAGTGTTACGATAATCATTAAACTCTAGGTAGTGTGTAGCTATCGTGTCCCACCAATGACGAAGGTATCAAACTCTAGCTTGTACGCGCATAAGAAATTTTGACGAAGAAAAGTTGCGACTATGTGCGCAAACAATTCCTAGAGGTAAAATACGGTGATATCGAAATCGTACGGACGTGGAAACGGCTGTCGCAGCTGTTGCGCATCGCCTTGGTATTATGTATGAGGGTGATGAGGAACGCGAGGCTGAGGGTGCCGCCGTAGCTTTGACGCGCTAGGCGATGCACAGAAGCGTACACGCGACCCCGCTTATTCTTAGCATATCACATTTCGGACAGTGATTGTCACCTGATACACCATTTTACCCAAGTTAACAACAGCTTGTATTCCTTTCCTACAGCCAATCGAGACATCAATTAATAGTCTGATGAATCAAGGATCAGGCTCTAACATTATCACGGTGGGTTAAACACCAGTCGTCGTTGATATTTGCATTGGTGGATGAAGATGTTGTCATGTTCAACTGTCCTCCCAATTCGAGTTTCCAATGACGCAGCCTGCAGTGCAGGAAGATGTGTTCTAGAACCATAGTCTTCGGTTCTACCCCGAGACCAATGTGAATACAAAGAACGCTTCATTTATGCAATGAATCCAAGTCGACGAGAGGAGAGAGGAGAGGATAGGGAGAGCAGGATGGTGAATACAAGAGGGGAGTGGAAACCAGAGGAGATGACTGAATGAGGTGAGAACGGAGGAGTACCAAAGCCCCAGCATAGGTAGTCTTTGTTTGACCTTGAATAAAAATATTTCTCATTGCTCAAATCCCAATATCATTCGAATCAAGACGTCTGAAATTACTGGCAATCATCAAGCTGTTACAATAGAAAGCTTATTTTCCAGTATTTAAGTCGACTTGGATACCGAGGAATGATTAATATAGGTATTGAGAAGGTGTCTTGTCCTCTTGCAAGAATATTATTCCCACGAGCACAAGATGCGTTTTGATGATAGGAGAAGCCCCCTTTCCTCCCCTTTTGGTTTGCCAATGACAAGCGCCGTCACGATATATCGCAACGCGCTTGTGAATAGTTCTGGTTGAATTACCTCGGACGGATTACCAAGACGTCGATGAATATGAAATAACCCTCTGCGAAAATATGTACGGTGGTTCGATTTTAGCGTGGGTAAGTGTAAATGCTAGTGGTGTGTACTGCGTTGGACGTACTGTCCAGATTATATAAATCCGTGTTACCCTTAATCACTTGTACCCATAATGATGAAATGCCGATCGATAATACAAGAATTACAAGTTAATCTTCAAACATTGAATTGAATGGAACAAATGAATTCTATTAAAGCAAATTATTCCAAATCTGCTGAATCTTTTTATTGTCAAGATATAACCCAAACAGTAGAAGAAAGAACATTTTCGCGATCAATAGAAAATTTATTTTCTGCCGTACAAGAATAACATTGTACCTTCCCTGCGCGTGTGAAGAAGTCCCCAAAGTTGAACTGGTCGCTTGCTATTGCCCGTACCATATTAGACATTACACCTCCAGACACTAACTGATATTTAATTGAACTTACGTTGGATTCTATTTTCAATCAAATAATATGATCTGCGAACATCACACTCTTCAATGTCTTTAAACAGAAGAACTACAAGAAAATCCGAAGCTCTCACAAGTTCATCTGGAAACACAATCGCGATGGCTCCAGGCGTCAACCACAACCATGGATCGTACACACACACATACTCGCAGTCCAATATGAATGGCAGGAAACGGGCACGAGAATCTGCTGATAGCGATGATCATCTATTATCCAAGGCGAAGAAATCAAAGCTCGCCATCGAGATACCAGCTCCAAAATTAAAATCGCTTCCACCAAGAAAACGATCAGGCGTCATCAAGTCGAACGCGAATCCCGACTCTGCGAACTCCGTGCAACATCCACAAATAGCAACAACAGCAGATGTACGAACAGCACATCCATCATCCCAGAATTCACAACAACAACAACAACAACCACCTCCTACAAAACACCAGAACAAAGTTGCCAATGGCATCAAACACGAGCTGGACAGGTTACAGGACAAGCTTTTACAGGCGGACAAGGCCGATTTGAAGGATGAAAGGCGGAAGCTTCGATCTCAAGAAGGGACAAAATTCAAAAGTGAATTGTCTGCATATTTCCCAGAGTACGATGAAGTCATTGGAAATGTTCCCAAGGAAGAACGTGAGTTTTTTCTTCAATGTGAAAATTGGTGCAGCTACAATCTGACTCCTTTGCAGATTTCTTAGATGTCGATACGCCCATCATTATAATCGATAGCTCCAAGCCTTGTTCCAAACCTCTGCGTGCCTCCAAGAAGAAGGAACCAAACAACGAATATGCGGTGAAAGAATACCCATCCTCTCTCTTCACCAATCTTCATGGCACATACAAAGTGGACTTTTCCGAATTTACTCCTATGGACTGCGATGAGGACCCTCTATCTGAGGAGCACTTCAAGACACTCCACAAACGACCAGAACGCCAAGAAAAAGCTGTGCGAAATGCAGACAAAAGCCGAGCTCAACATGAGAGAGATTCGGTCATTCGACTGATGGAAGGGCTACAAGGGCCGGACTGGCTGAAGACCCTCGGAGTTAGTGGCATTACTGAGGGTAGGAAGAAGGAGTTTGAATCAGCACGTCAATACTTTATCAAAGGGTGCGAGTCGATCCTTGAAAAATTCCGGATCTGGAAGGATGATGAGAAGCAAAGAAAGTTGAAGAAAGAGCGCGCCGTAGCCGAAGCACAAGCAAGAGCTGAGGCAGAATCACAAGCAGGTGAGGACTCAGATGATGATCTCGAAAGTAACGGTGATCCTCCTGACCTTAGCGATATCGATGCCTCCGCAGCAAGACAATTGCACGATGAGGCAATCGCTAGTTCTACTCCTCGACCAAAGGCTAGAACAAACTCTATGCTTGCCGGTACACCTGCTGTTGAGAGGGAATTCAAATCATTCTTCGCAAAGCCATATTTGCGCGAAGCCGCACTTGGAAAGCACAGGCGTAGTGGTAGAACTGTCGCCGCCTGGGGACATCCTGTTCCTGAACTTCCAGAAGTAGCTGAATTCGATTTGCCGGAAGAATTTCTTGACGAGGAAACATTAAAAACTCATGCGAGAAAGAAGAGAAGAGACAGGAGAATTGCAAAAGATTGAGTATGCAGGTCCAGGCGAATATAGGGCTGGGGAGTATGGGAGAAATGTCAATTTGAAAGTGCTTCAGTTGACTTGGGATGTACAATATGGTGGTTTGGGTGGGTTGGGTATGCATGACCATGGAAAATTGGTCTTGGGGAGTTATATTTGTTGACCTTTGCTAAAATTACTTGTATAATTTGTACACTACTATGGAACTAATGGAAGACAAGGTTGTGTTAGATGAATACTATATTGTTGTCTCCGAGATTCTGAATCCTTTCTATACTTGTAATCTGACTTTTTAATCGTGAGACTTGAGCTTACGAGCATAATTGGCGTGACCTATTATTTGAACTGCAGTCGGTATCGCAAATCTGATGCTGCTACTGCTTGATTCCTACCAATTCGATTGATGATATATTATGGGATTTAATAGAGCAATATGGATTTTCAAGAGGTGTTTTGGATTCATACCAGCTACTCTGTAAAGACGGGGATCGCAACGTAAGGGAAGCGTGTATGATTGGGGACTGAGATTCATGCATAGAAGTTCTTTATGTTAGAAGATGGCGAGGCCACGAATAGTCTATAGAATTTGAATTTTGTGGAATGATTGCCGAAATGATGAAATGAGGTATGTATGTGACGAGGGTGAATGGAATGGAATGGAGTGGAATTGGGGATGATGTATATTACGTTATCGTTATGTTATGTTATGTTTTGGGAGAATGGTATGGTATGATGAGTGTGTCTTGTGTGAGTAGAATGGTAGATTGGTGGATGGGTTGAGGTTGGAATGTGGTATGGAGATGGTAGAAGGAGAAGGAGAAGGAGAAGGAGAAGGAGAAGGAGAAGGAGAAGGAGAAGGAGAAGGAGAAGGAGAAGGAGAAGGAGAAGGAGAAGGAGAAGGAGAAGGAGAAGGAGAAGGAGAAGGAGAAGGAGAAGGAAACCGATGTGAAAGTAAGATTTCATTATCATTGAGTACTGCACGTTGCTTAGTTTGTGAGTGTATTTTTTCTAGCCATTGTTATTGTGCATCAGAAAGGGCCTTGCAACTTTTCTACGATAGCGTAGTAGAGTAAAGGGAAGTAAAGGAAGAGATCGAGACAAACCAGTCTAGAAGTAGAGAAAAAGAAACGACGAATTGAGAACGGAATTGAGCTTCATATGCTGCACTCTGCGTTGGGTATATAATATTGGATGGACTATCGTAAAGTTGCTATGGTGGTGGTGTACCGTTGCAGTCCACTACTATGAGATTCTCATTGTTGAGAAACTTATGGATAGCTCTCTAAGAAAGATGATGTGTAGCGATTTCATTAATGTCGTACATTGAAGATGTTTGAATGAGAATATTTACTCAGCTCCATCTACAACAATCCGTGCGATATCAACCACACAACATCTAGAAGAGATACATGATTGATGGCGTAAATTCGACAAGAATTCCAAATACATACCACCTGTTTGAATAATGGGTAGCTTTCTCCTGACATCCGAAGACTCGGAATCAAAGTCTTCGATCTTTCAGGCCAGTTACACCGTTCGTTCTATCATTATGAACTTTATTGTTGCCATACGGATCGAGATGGCAATAATACATTCCTCTTGGAATCAGAAATCGAGTATCTGGAGACGTTTTCCGCGCGGCTATGGTGTATAATTTGTGATGGTGGAATTGAGAATATACTCAGTGCAAACTAGTCCGGAGCTCTTGGCTGTGTTGGCCCTTTTTCGTCTGCGTATTCTGCACTCCAAATTCTGTATGGTTCCTTGGGTATGGCTTCGGCAGTTGTTACTCATCCCTCCATAAAGTCAGATGAGTTGCTTGAATATCTCTTTTTGACATTTTGGCTTACCTTCAATTGCTCTTTTGAGCTTCAAGGTAAGTTGGCGGTTTCGTAGAATCTTTCGTTGTGGATCTACTTGGTCAATATATGACAGTCAGTTCTCCACCGGTCAACTGCTTTGTTCCGAGTCGGGAATGCAGGTGTCTCCGGAAAGTAAGTGTCCCTTCGAGGGAATCACACCAAAATCGATAAATACCATTAAGAATGTGAGGTTGATCCATGGAGAACCGGCTGTTAGGCCAATGGTTGAGGAGCTCAGATGATGGACTTGACATAACATTCCCGACAGTCTTACACATTAGGTATTCAATTACCTGGCTGTGGACACTAATTTGGTCTGTTTCTTGCTCGAAAAGGGTGGTGATAGATGAGCTGGAACGATCTGCTTAGATTTTAGCAAATTGAAAATGCTGTTTTGTGGAATGATGGATGTTACTGTGTGGGTGCGCAAGTTTGTGAAGAGGATGCGTAGTCGGGATTCTATGAATGTTTGGATCAAATATACAGGTACGGATAATTGACCGGAGATCCTGGATTGAGGAAGTATATATCATTCTTGAAAGTATGACGATAGTGCAAATTCGTTGTGACACCGTGTGTGAGAAGAATTACCTAGGTATGCGAATTCTTTGGCCAAAAGGTACATATGTTGGGCAACAAGCGTACTCTTTCCCACTTGACCTATTGGTGTCCTTCGTAGAGCAACAGCAACTGCAAGCTCTCGAAGTTCCTACCAACTTACCTAAACTTGCCACATCTCATGTATTTTTGTTATTGTTGAGAGATATGATGGTCACTCGATATCATTTACAGTAGAGACACGAAGACTCTCTGCATTGATTGTTGCATAACAGGCGTCGTCTCTGTCCTTTTACCCCCCCTTACATTTCATAACAAAAGTCTCTACTTGTTCGGACAGCTTTGCTATTCCAGATTGGCCATAAGAGGTTGAAACCTTCAAAAAAATTGAAGCTACTTGGAATCTTCAACAGATTTGTAATGTTCAAGGTGTGAGAAAGTATGAGTCATTGTATAATCATAGATTTTCAAGCATCGAGAACTTTCACGTCTAAATCCTCGTCGGCTTGAGAGCTGGACCAAGAGCAGCAACTCGGCCAAAGGATGTATCTGACTGTGAAGAATAACGATGCAAAGCCAAAAAGAATACTTGGCTGAAGTTATCAGGCCAACTTTAGCCTCAAAAGCAAAAAGATGGTGAAGCGAAAGATAGGAGTAAATAGAAGAATCCTGGGCTTGCGTGGGTCGTGGGCAAAATTCGGGGTCTCGGAGGGTTGTCGTTGGGCCTCAGAAGACCACATGAAGCAAGCTCGCAAGCTAGAAAGTGCTACCGAAATATCAAATGATTGGTTCTCCGCCTTTCATTTTTAGGATAACAGGATGAGGATTAACAGCTTGTTATTTCTTGGCCAACGGATATGGGAGACCAAACCCTCATAGAATTAATATTCCTGTTGCGGCGTTGGTAACCATCATGATTGTATGTTCAACTCCGTATCTGCTTTGTCATTCTCTTGTTTGATCGATCCAACGGAAGGGCAGGGTAGGTGATCAAACAGACGCAGTGTTCCAGATTATGTACGAAAGAATGTTATGAACTTATAAGACATACATGAGCGTTTAGCGCCATTCATTTCCGTGGCAAGCGGGAAGGCAAAACCAATTCCTGAGAATGTGAAACGATACGGAAAAGGATGCTGGTGATCAATCGATAGTGTGCAGAGTCTAATCAACACTTTCCTCTCGCTTTCTTTTGGTTGATGAGATTGTGGATTCGACTTTTGAGAGAATTACTTTTCTTCACCGGAAAGTATGCATGAGATTGTCAATGTAACCTTGAGGATGGATGGAATGGAGTATGTGCCCTCGAGGTGCCGAGTCATCTAAAAATCAATATCACAAATGGACGGCCACCAGGGCTATATTTTTATTGATTCGCAAGCCTTTTGAGATCCAGGATGTCAATGCAGATGCAGCACACACACCACGACACCATGTCCGCAGATGTCGGCAAGGATTACCGGGAATGAAGCTGTTTAAGATGGAGAAATCTTATGAATTCATGTACTCGTCCAGACAGACTCGAGACAGGGTAGCTTTGAGAGGGGGGGTAGATTACCCAGGAATGTGGTGGGCTATTCGAATGTCTTTCACGTACCAGCTGTCGAGATCTAGTCGCGGGGAGTAGAGATGAGATGGGCAAACAAGCCATAACCACTCTGCTGTGTAGGATGATCACTGGAACGCATTGACTTTGGAACATGGAGAAAGTTATAGACTTGAGCATTGTGAGACGAGATGAGGTTCCTGTCCATTTGTAGAGAGGCCCAGAGGGACTAGCAGATGAGCAGATTGACTTTCTGTAACTTGAACATCAGAATAAATGATTCATGACTAATAATTACTTCTCGTACGTGCAATAGAAGAGCAAGAGAAAAGACAGAGAGAGAGAGAGAGAGGTCACACAAGCCGGGGCCTTTGTAACATCTTCGCTCCAAAAGTCTCTCGGTCCTCCTACAAACATTTTGTCTTCTTCTTCTTCCTCTTCCTCTTTTCTTTGTGGCTCTTCCTTTTTAAATCCCCCTCTACCATCTTTCTTGTCTTGATTCGTTCGTTCGTGAATATTGATTTCGAATATACATTACCAAAAATACATTCTTTTCCTGGGCATCAGCACTCCTCCACGAATCAAATATCAGCTGCTTTCGGGCGTCACAAAAGTCAGCACCTCCCGCACATTTCTTAGCAGATATTCGGCATTCTGATATGACGAAAGCCACACCAGACTGAACAAATAATCCACAAAGGACCATCCCAGGCGGAAGCAGGCCTTCTGTTACAACCTTCCTTCTTCATATTCTTGTTCATTTTTAGGTTTGTTGTCCATCAATTAACTTGCTCAATCGATAAACACCCTTGTCGTATGCAACCGTCCACAGGCGATACATGCAGCTGACGGAACGCACAGTAATACGGGCTTCGGAGAGCACAGATTAATCCGATACGATATTGATACATAAGTCAACCTACCCTCTCAGCTGCTTCCAGCATTTGCAGCTGTAAACTGTAGAAATGGCTCCGAAATATTTGAAGGTTTCTACGGGCAGCACAGGCTCGAAGAGTCTTGCGACACCGACCGCGCACATGGCAACAACAACTGTGAAGGTTGGTGGCATGACATGCGGGGCGTGCACATCTGCAGTGGAATCAGGATTCAATGGTGTAGATGGCATTGGAAATGTATCGGTAAGCTTGGTTATGGAGAGAGCTGTAATTATTCACGACCCAGAGAGAATATCGGCCGAGAAAATACAAGAAATTATTGAGGATCGCGGTTTCGATGCGGAAGTACTGGCTACGGATTTACCATCTCCCATGTTCGATAGGGATGAATACATCGACGATACTGGCGATAATTCCGACCATGACGAGTCAAATAATGCGCCCATAACTACTACAACGTTGGCCGTAGAGGGAATGACATGCGGGGCTTGCACTTCAGCAGTAGAGGGGGGATTCAAGGATGTTCCGGGAGTGAAGACCTTCAGTATTTCATTACTATCAGAAAGGGCAGTGGTCGAGCACGACACCCAAATATTGACTGCGGAACAAATCGCAGAAATCATTGAGGATAGAGGGTTCGGGGCAACCATCGTCGAATCAAATACAGCTACCCCTCCTGCACAAACACGTAAGTCGCGCCGCGATAGCTCTTCGAAGAAAGAAAAGGTTGCTACAACTACTATTGCTATTGAGGGGATGACTTGCGGTGCATGCACATCCGCGGTTGAAGCTGGATTCAAGGATCTCGATGGCCTTGTGCAGTTCAATGTCAGTTTACTTGCAGAGCGGGCTGTGGTTATCCATGACCCCTCCAAATTATCTGCTGAGAAGATTGCCGAGATTATCGAAGATAGAGGGTTCGATGCCAAGATTATATCCACACAATTAGGTTCCAGTCAACAGTCGGCAGCCACCACATCACAGTTCAAGTTATTTGGAGTAGCATCGGCTGCTGGTGCGACCGCTTTGGAAGACAAACTTTTATCACTACCGGGTGTCAATTCTGTAACAATAAGTCTCGCCAAGAGTCGGTTAACTATTTCTCATCAACCGAATATTGCTGGGCTGCGAGCTCTCGTCGATCTCATCGAGTCTCAAGGCTACAATGCTTTGGTCGCTGATAATGACGACAATAACGCTCAACTCGAATCTCTTGCAAAGACCAGAGAGATAACTGAATGGCGTACCGCCTTCAAGACATCCCTGAGCTTTGCTATTCCAGTCTTTATAATCAGCATGGTATTTCCGATGCTCATCCCGTTTTTGGATTTTGGAAGTTTTGTCGTCATCTTCCCGGGATTGTATCTAGGTGACATTATTTGTTTAATCCTCACGATACCCGTTCAATTCGGCATTGGAAAGCGTTTTTATGTTTCTGCATACAAGTCTATGAAGCATGGTTCACCTACGATGGATGTACTAGTTGTTCTTGGAACATCTGCTGCTTTCTTTTTCAGTGTTGCAGCTATGATCGTTTCTGTTCTTCTTCCTCCCCACACTCGACCAAGCACTATCTTTGACACAAGCAGTATGCTTATTACCTTCATCACTCTGGGACGATTTCTTGAGAATCGAGCAAAGGGCCAGACCTCGAAAGCACTTTCTCGCCTCATGTCTTTGGCGCCTTCCATGGCAACCATCTATGCCGATCCAATTGCTGCAGAGAAAGCAGCTGAGGATTGGGATACCAAAGATTCTAAAGCCGATCACGCTCAAGAAGGAAATTCTACAGAGGAAAAGGTCATCCCCACTGAACTTATACAAGTTGGCGACATTGTCATTTTACGACCCGGTGACAAGATTCCTGCTGATGGAACTGTCACTCGAGGAGAGACTTACGTGGACGAAAGTATGATTACGGGCGAGGCGATGCCAGTCCTGAAAAAGAAGGGAAGTCTACTCATTGGTGGTACCGTCAATGGTGCTGGTAGAGTCGATTTCCGTGTTACACGTGCTGGTCGCGACACTCAATTGAGTCAAATTGTAAAGTTGGTCCAGGATGCACAAACTACACGGGCACCAATTCAGCGACTAGCTGATACCATTGCCGGCTACTTTGTTCCATTCATTCTTTGCCTCGGGTTTCTTACATTCACCATTTGGATGGTTCTAAGCCATGTTCTTTCGCATCCGCCAAAGATTTTCGTGGATGAAAAGAGTGGTGGAAAATTCATGGTTTGTGTCAAACTTTGTATTTCGGTCATTGTTTTTGCCTGTCCATGCGCTTTAGGTCTTGCAACCCCCACTGCTGTAATGGTAGGGACTGGCGTAGGTGCAGAAAACGGAATCTTGGTCAAAGGTGGTGCTGCTCTCGAGACGGCTACTAAGATTACACAAGTCGTCCTTGACAAAACTGGCACAATTACAGAGGGTAAAATGAGCGTTGCAAAGATCAATTTGGTTTCCTTATGGAAGAGTAATGAATCACGTAAGAAGCTATGGTGGACAATCGTTGGCCTTTCCGAAATGGGCAGTGAACATCCTATCGGTAAAGCTATTCTCGCTGCTGCCAAGGAAGAACTCGGAGTTGGCCCTGAAGGCACTATTGATGGGAGCATTGGCGATTTTGAAGCTGCCGTTGGTAATGGTATCAGCGCTTTAGTTCAGCCTGCTGTTAGCAACGAACGCACTCGTCACAGAATCTTAGTCGGAAATGTTCGCTACCTAACAAACAACGGTGTATCGATACCCCAAGATGCGATCAAATCTTCCGAGGAAGCAAATGTCAAAGCTGCTGGATCCTCTAAAACTTCATCAGCTGGCACAACCAATATTTTCATTGCCATTGATGGATCTTATTCTGGTCACTTGTGTCTTGCGGATACCGTTAAGGATAGCGCTGTCGCAGCCATTGCCGCTCTTCATCGCATGGGCATCAAAACTGCAATTGTCACAGGCGATCAACTTCCAACCGCCCTTGCGGTTGCACGTATCGTTGGCATACCATCCGAAAATGTTCACGCTGGAGTCACCCCTGATCAAAAACAGGATATTATTCGCAAGTTTCAATCTCGTGGAGAATGTGTCGCAATGGTAGGAGATGGAATCAATGATTCTCCTGCTCTCGCCACCGCAGATGTTGGCATTGCTATGGCCGGGGGTACTGATGTCGCTATGGAAGCAGCAGACATTGTTCTCATGAGACCAAATGACCTGATGGATATCCCCGCGTCCATTCAACTTGCCAGGTCAATCTTCAATCGCATTAAGCTTAATTTAGCTTGGGCATGCGGTTATAATATCGTTGGTCTTCCTTTCGCCATGGGCATCTTCCTTCCTTTCGGATTACATCTACACCCAATGGCAGCAGGTGCAGCAATGGCTTTCAGTAGTGTAAGTGTAGTAGGCAGTAGTTTGTTATTGAAGACTTGGAAAAGACCTAGGTGGATGGATGATGCTTTGTTAGAAGAAAAGGGACAATTGAGAAAGAGGGGTCAAGGATGGGGTTTCGGAGGCTGGAGTGGAAAGGTTACGGATGCTTATAGAGCTGTTATTGGAAGGGGTAGGAGTGATGAAGGGGGTTATGTTCCTTTGAATACTCTGGAACCGGTATAGTTTAAGTTGAATATTGAGTTGAATGGAAGAGCTCTGGGTTTAATTTTTTATTGCGAGATATCCTCTTTGGTGTTGGGGCGTTATTACGAGTTTGCCATCGAAAAGAAATCGTTGAAGAGCATTGGATGGTTGCAGCTATTTACTGGTTTGTGTGTTGTACAATTCTAGTTTCTTTCTTGGTCTAGGCCCAGATGTGCTGATTACGTTTCTATTATAATTTTCTGCACAAGATAAGATCCGAAGTGATATGATAATGTGACTATGACGATGGAGGATGCTTCCCCATTCTCGTACAATCACATACTTCACCTAGCATGTAATGGATCGCCATGTAACCGTAACGCTACCTAAGAAAGCGAATTCTTCTCATTCACAATCGTGATCAAGAAGCGTTTCAATCTCGACCTATATTTCACCATTTAAAAATAGGCAATGGTATCCGAGTTCTCGCTCTGAGTAGAGTACCATCATGCTACGTACCACCTAGCAACTTTCAACCACGGACATCCGAACTCTCTCACCTCGATTGCCTTAGTGTAAGATTAATTTCTTTATAAGTTAGGTTTTTTTTTTTTTGAAAGCAAAATATGTGTTGATAGGATATCAGTCTTATACATGCAAATATGATACCGCATACGATTTATATTTGGTGATCCGGATTCTGGAGGTTAGTAGTAGTAGT
Organism: Botrytis pseudocinerea; assembly: GCA_019395245.1. Taxonomy (NCBI): domain Eukaryota; kingdom Fungi; phylum Ascomycota; class Leotiomycetes; order Helotiales; family Sclerotiniaceae; genus Botrytis; species Botrytis pseudocinerea. The sequence continues at coordinate 14,476 of JAHXJK010000105.1, read as the reverse complement.
ATTAGTAGTAGTAGTGGAGAAGAAGTTGTAGTTTGGATTTGGAAAAGGTATAGGGTGAACACTGGGGTTGCTTATTTGCTACAGGTGTACCGATATTCCCCGCTTGTGTGCGCATTACTGATACATGCACGACTCCTCTTGGAAGTTTGGCGGCGCTCGATTTCGTTTCGTCAGTTATATTTATGAGAAGTTTTGTTGTTGTGGTAATCAGATGAGGGAACTCGAAATTTTCCTGCGATTAACATGTAGAATGTATCGATGATGTTGTTTGGCATGCCACAATACATAATTGACGATTCCGAGATTTGGAATTGGAGTTGAAGTAGAAGAATTGAGTTGCGGGATTTGCTAGCTAAGCTGTGTAGATCTTTCAATTTGTGCTCGAGTATTTCCTCCCCCTTTATATATACCTCTTATCTTCAGCTGCCTTATATACTACCGATACACAATCTTGAGATCTTCATCTAGTAACGCCTGATTCTGCCTCACCAGTTTCATTGCTTACCTTTCTCAACGTCGATATCAACATCCACTCGACTTCCCACTGCCTCTGGTGTAACCTCTCCACTAGCGATACTACCCACCGCTGTCTCTGCATCAGCCTCTCCATCCCCAACCTTGATATTCCTCTCCGAAAATATCTCATCATCCCCTTCAACACTCCACTCCCTCCATTCCCCCTTGAAGCCCCTCATCCATTCCCACCTAACTTCTTTCTCTCCTTCTTTGCCTTTCACGGGAATCCCTCCCAGCCCCCCTTTCCTGAAATCCCCCTGCACCTTTGTCCGGTTCGGAACGATAAACCTCCTATCCACCCTCATAACCGCAAATAAAAAGAGCACCACAACTTCAATCCCAAAATCAAAGACATAAAAGCATGCTTTACTATGATACCACGCCGGATCATCAACGCTTCTCGGTACATATGCCGTTCCTGCTCTGAAAGCCGCTCCGAGAGTAAGTAATACGGATGTTCCAACCACCAATTGAACTTTTGTTCTTAATTTCCCGGTCCCGAATTTTTCCACTTGGTGGCGAGGGAGAAGAAGTCGCAAGAGCAGGAGCGGAATGGGAGCGAATGCGAAGATGGCAAAATACGTACTAACCACCAATATTACGATCCGATCGATCCACAACACCTGTGGATCTAGTGTAAAGAAATTTTCAACAAGAACCGATATATTTGCTATCAATCCTGCGAATAAACTCAGATACCCTACGCGAAAACAAGTCCGGACCGAATGTTTCCATGCCCACGGATGGTGTGCCCTCAATAAACGACTTGTGAAAATGATGTTGATGAGGTATAATAATATCGTGCCTGCAGCGACGAAGACTTGAGCTGCGAGCGCGAGACGGATGTTGGAAGGGTAGGATGCCCAGATGATACGAAGAGCGCAGGTTATGACGCGGGAAAAGGAAAAGCCGAATGCCATGCCGGACATGAGAAATTTCTGGCCGCGACGGAAGTTTATTTGGAGGAGAGACATGTGGATGATGGAGGAGAGGAGGAAGAGGAGCATGAAGATTGTGGTGACGGGTGTGTCGATTGGGTGAGTGGGTATGAGGCCTATGATGGCGGATTTTGGAGGGTAGGGTGGGGACATCTTGATGGTGTGTTAGTTTGGTGCTTGGTTGTCAGAAGGTAGATGGTGTAGCAGAGATAGGAGGGGGAGAGGAGGGAAGCTACGAAGGGAGACAGGGTTGATGAGAGGGCCATAGAAGGGCAAAAAGAGAGCAAACTTACATTTGCAGTATTCGAGGCCATCTGGCTTCTCATTTGAAAACAAAAGAGAAGAAATCTTTATGTGGCTTGCACCAAAGGTCTATTCCTTCAGGCCCCTTTTCTCAAAACAAAGAAGAAGAAAAACAGTTCTATAAGATCCTTTCGTTATGACAACACAATTATCGCATACAATTTTGCAGCAATGGAGCGAAAGCGAAATATGTTCTGGGAGTCCAAGCTCTTATATTGAACTTCACTTCACTTCATTGACAAACAAGATGATGATAAAAAAGCAGAGATGAGGCAGACTGCTCGATCCAATGTAGTACAAGATAGAAAGAATGTCACGACGCGGGACTCCCACATCTTATAAGATACACCAGCTCCTGGATAGGATATTGGATTTGTCTAGCAGTCATCTTTGGTTGCCTTGCACCTCGATACACAACATTCGATATTTGCTGTAGCCGTGTTGTTTCGTACCTTGTCACTCATCCAACCACAGAACAGAACTCAAGACCAAAGACACATGAATCTGAAGTTATAAATCTCATTGCTACTTCCATGTTCGCCTCCGCTCGAGTTCCCCTACCCAAATACCGTCTCCAAGTCCAGTTCAGCCCCAATCCTCACCGTGTAGTTGTTGGTCACATTATCATTTCCATCCAACCGTGAATACTACCAAGAAATCGGAATGTCGCCCTTCCAAAAGACCGATTTTCGTATATATCTTTATACTTCACCAGTAGAATACTCCATCTTGATTGGTTTGTCCTCCTTTCTCCACCAGAAGATTGTATGCTGTCCATTTCCATCCGATTCCTTACAACGAGAACCAGGGGCCAGGCGAGAAATAGATCCCGAGTACCGACAACTACTTATATACTCTCCCCGATACCCCCGGTCACGCCGCTGAATGTTAGGCATCGGGGAGTTAACGTTGAGTCATCATCTGGAAAATCAACGATCTACGTAAAACGCCCTGGTTGAATGAGTATAAGCTTTAATCACTAGGTATACAGATAGATTTTCGTGAGGAGGCGTTCTTGTGCGAGGGTTCAAGCATTTGCCAGCTATCTTGGGCCGTTGTGCATCTGCTGTACTACATCGCTAATGTTGGGTTCCACGAGACGAATACGGGAAATATATTAGATTTAGTCCTGGTATTCTTGTTACTTGCTCAATACTGCCAGTGATAAGTAGAAATACGTGCAATACTGGCCCCCGAACAAATGGGATACACCTGTGAATACTCGCGAGTCTACATGCCCAGACCCCCAAGCGATTGCAGTCACCTCCATGTGACTAAGATTGGAGCAAGTTCCGTTAGGAACATATGCGATGAAGAACCTAACAAGCATATGGAAGCTGATGCTTTGGAGAGAGAATTGTTCTGCGTCTGAGTGCTTCAAAGAGAGGCACTCTTCTGGTGATGTAGAACGTCCATGTTGGATCCAGTGTTCAAGCTTGGTTCAATATCAAGAGTTCAATAGCCATGATAGAGAAGACAGATGAAGCTAGAGGAACTGAGATGTGCTGTACGACTCTGGGTTGGTCGGAATCCCTTGCTTCTCTGTGGCCGGTGTTGTGTGTGTAGTGTAATAAGTGTAGTCAAGGAGGCTTGAAGGGAATCTCATGGGAGGTTTGGCTGATGGCAGAATAAAGGCGGTGTACGCAGCCGTTTTGACATATGACGTTTTGAGCCTGTATCCTTGCACTATTTTATGCACCCAGGCGCCCCAAGCACAAGCCAAAGTGCGACAAGCTCTATTTACTACAGAACATGACTTCTAAACATCCATCCATCCACACACACATGCGATTTTGATTGATATGATTACAAGTTTGAATATAATTTCGCTCCCTTTGAAACCTCAATTGATCTCCGATTCCGATCAAAATGGCAAGTCCGGCTGGGAAACGCGGACCGTCAGTCTTGGTATGAGCCCAACCAACACTAAATTCCATTTGACAATTACATTTTTGCTAATTTTGTCTCAGGTTACTGATTCTCGGGAACGACAACGCCCTTCCACAGCACGAAATAATCCTCAACGACCAAATGCCAATGGCTTGAATGCGCCTAGACCGACAAGATTCATATCAGTAGACAATGTTCTACAATATGCCTCTCAAATCCCATCAGGTCAAGCTCGAGGACCACCGGCCGGACGAAGACCTCAGGCTCTAGACCAACGTCGCGCAAGTGGTCCCATATCTGCTCGCATTGCACAGCAGAATGTTCCAGGTCGGAGTACAAAAATTAGCGAAAAATTGGTTTTGATTCCAGATACGGTGGATGAAAAGGATGATTCAGAAACAGAAGAGATTCTCGGGGCTGGAAACCAACAGCGATTCGACGGTGGTGGGGGACCCCCGACAGATGCTGAAAGGGATATATTAAAGAAGAGAGGCGGCATCAGAGGCAAGAGTTATGCAGAACGTTTGCCCAAAGCAAGTAGAGCGAACGAATTGGCTAGAGTTACTGCATATTGTACGGCACAAGCATATAAAACGAAGGCCACGGCTGCATTCGTCAAGGAACGACACGGAGCCAAGACAAAGTTATACGATGATTGTCTCTACACAGTTTACCATTTACCTCTGTTACCAGGTACCGAAGGATTTAGAGTACGAAGTAGCCCGGTTCTGAAAAGCCCAGGTGGGAAAGCAGTCCTGGACGAAGAGATAGAGAGGAGTGAGAATCGAGATTATCACGAGGGATATTTCGAGGATACGGATACATACGGTGTAAGGGGGGGAGAAGATAGTCCACGAAATGAAACCGACGAAGAAAGAATCAGAAGGGAAGAAGGAGCCCGAAGAGGTAGAGAGGAAACCCATATCTTTGAACAAGGCAAAAGAGCCGACAGTCCAAATCGAGTCGCGCCGGATGCGAAAACTTTTGCAGAAATGTTTGTCTTCTCGTATGGAGTGGTGGTGTTTTGGAATTTCACCGAGCACCAGGAAAAAGATATTTTGGCAGACTTGACATTTGCTGCACACAACACAGATGTATCACTTGTTGTCCGGCCTCAAGAAGAAGAAGATCTGGAAACAGAGGAGCTTCATTTTGAGTACAACTCTTTCGTTGATAGACCACGAATATTTAATGATATGATAACCTTAAGAAGTGGTGATCATATGATTAAGCTAGCAATGAGTCATGCTATTGCCCAAAGTACAAAACTGAGTTTCTTTGAGGAGCGAATGTCGCAGACTATGCTAAGCGCAGAACACATTCCTAAGCATTTGGCCTTAACGGGTCAACTTGGTATGTCTCGTACGGAAATTCTCAAAATTCTTGGACGTCTCTTCAAAAGCAGGGTGGATGTCAATCTTTGTAAGCTGTTCCTTTTTTTTCTTTCGCTTTAGTTCTTGCTAACATTTTCAAGCATCAAATATTCTCGACGTACCGAGTTTCTTTTGGGATTCCGAACCCACTTTACATCCACTATACGAAGCTATTCGAGAGTATCTCGAAATCGGTCCTCGTATCACGACACTGAATGAACGTTGTCGAGTCTTCTTGGACTTGGCAGAAGTTTTAAGTGATAGTATCGCAGATACAAAAATGAGCACAATCACATGGATCGTCATTATCCTAATCATCATTAGTATAGCAGTAACAGTCACGGAAGTAGGTTTAAGATTCATTATACTGGAAAAAGCAGGGGCGAGCGGGGGAAATCCTACAGTGGGAATGGGTCTTATGGATAGAAATTGGTCGAGATTTGATTTTAGTAAGCCTCAGCTGGAAGCTATTTGTGGAGTGGGACACACGGTCACGGAGCTTTGAACTAAGGACTGGGAAGATGTTAATATTGCATGCGGGGTAGATACTTTCTTCTTTTTGTATACTGGAAGGTTTGGCGTGGGCATTGGAAAGGGTGTCAAGTGTGTATAGAGTAGCTTGTGTATAATGTGCCTGTAAATATCGCTTAATGAGAGCCAGCGTTCATATTAATTATAATCGAGATGATGAGATCGGGATTTTGCTCAAATTTTTGCTGTGAGCTCTTGTAATGAGTAGTTATTGCACATTTGTTTTGTAAGCTAGAGGCTCGCTTATAACTTGATTGGTTGCAAGTAGGCAAGGCCGTTTTTGTTTGGCTGACTTGAGATTTGTGTATATTTTTACCGCTGATGGTGTGCTCTTAGTAGATGCATGTTTGACCGATTAGTTTTCAAGTGCCTCGAAGACACTAATGGTGAATTTGACCTCTGTCAAGGATCTCGATGGTGGTTCGTCTGTTTCTTGCTAAGTGTTCTTTGAAACTTGGCTGTTCAATGAAAAGGGAGGGAAGCCGATGGAAACTTCGAGTTCGAATATCAACTGATCAATGAGTGAAACAGCGTTTGAATTATCAGGGGTGTTTCAAAACCAGGACTTCTTCCTTTCACCGAAGATTACATCAAGTCCGTAGCCGGCTAGTGACTCAAGGTCTTTTTCTTGAGCCCTAATTTGTTGATGGGTCCAATTAAAAGACTCAAATAAGATTCTTCTAGTCACTCAGATACTGCATTGTACTGCAACACAGAGTTCTTTTGAATTTGATCGTTTCTCTTCCATTATTCACAATCGAATCATTTTTCAGAAACACATGGAATTTTTGGAAGATCTAAAAGACTTTTTGTTCTATCCATTTAATCTCTACATGAGCCACACAAGATATCAAAACATATCGTAGCCAACCAGGAAAGCATCAACATCAAAATATACGAATAGCGGATGAATTAGCCGGACTAACTTCTCCAGTCAATTTACATTCCTAGAGATACACCCGATATTCCTCCATCATGATGCCCACAATACCAGAATTCAAGGACTTCCCCCTATCTTCATACCCAACACATGCTTCTACCCAGAGATCTGTTCATAAATCATGTACTAGTAAGTCATGAGTTCATGAATACATGGGCTACCATAGCCATATCCATGCAAAGAGACGTCTCCGAACACACAAGTATGTCGGTCCTTGATTCAATGCCATTCTCACGGATCTCATCTATGCATACCCTAGTCGCGACCAAAAAAGCAATCGAAGGAGTGTTGGCGGTCGATCCGAGCGTGTCGCCCCAAAATTTGTTGTCCTAAATGTAGTTGAACGATGCCCTTTGACTTTCTGTCTAGATTGCGAGACATCGACTTTCCGAGTCGCTATTATTGACCAATAATCAACAACAAATTCTCAGGTCCCCAACCTCGATGGTCTTCATAAATATGGCTAAGATGATCGCTGCCACTATACCACACTGTGACCCCTACGTGTCATTTTTTCGGGTAGCCGCAGCTTGCTGAGCCGCAACCTTGGCCTTGCCATTCTCGGCCTTTGCCTTTGCGGCAGCTTCCTTTGACTTCTTCTCAGCAACTTCACGAGCTTCCACATTTTCCTTGTGGTCTGGGTGTTTATATCCACATCTGTTGGGACAGGAGTCGGAAGCGCGAAGCATTGAGTGGTCCTCATTGATTGGACTGGCGGCGCAGACGGGTCAATAGCATTGGTGAAAGAGGCAGTATTTGAGTCCCGAGTTCGGTGATTTTCCCTTCTTGCGACAGTTTCCCGGTATCTTCTTCGTACCGGGGCAGTGGTGAGTCTTCCCGGACTTTCCGGAAGGCATGATAAAGTTCGGGTGGTGTTGGAAAGTAGAGAATTTGGTGTATTGTTCTGTCTATCGTATATCTGAAAATGATGCCTTGAAGGTAGATTTTAAGTTGATGGAAGAACGTTGATGCTGAAGTGATGGAAGAAGGTGAGTTTCGTTAATGGAAAATTCTAATAGGTGGTTGATGACTTTAACTTTATAATGGAAGGGAGAAGGAGAAGCAGTCTCCAATGACAAGAAGCTCAGCCACAAAAGGCATATTGAATTACTGTACAGCTGATAATAATTATAATCACAGGTGGCAGTAGCAGTAGCAGTAGAAATCTTAAATTGTTGTATTAAGTTACGGTTATGACGTGTTTGGTTAAGCGAGAATTGAATTAGGGGCGACTTCAGATGATATAGGCGCCTCATGCCGTATGAGCAAGGAACAAGCGCAAAAATTAAGTTACGGAATATCATGATAAAGACATAGTAATCGAGGGAAAATTGAAAAATTCCAAAAGGAGCAGCTATGAGATAGCCCTTCTTCCGTACCAAATATTGAACAAGAATAACGCGATTGAGAAATGTATGCCTTCACGAGCACCAGTGAATGGGCTGCTAGAAATATGAATCAAAATTCGGTATTGCTGTGATTAGGGAAGTTAACAGACTGTTCTGGAGAAATGGTAGCATTCACGTTTACGGCAACGCTATTCATCCTGGTGCAATCTTAATGCGGTGTATACGGTTATTTTAATCAGATCTACAGCTCTAGCGAAATCATCGTCGTAGCTGGAACGTTTGCGCATCTTATAAGCTCCAGCTTGGCTGTCTATTTTCATGAGAAAAACGATCTACTTTACAACTTCTACACAAATATCTACCTGAGCTTCTCGTGTCTAGTATCGATAATTACAGAATCTTTTGTCTGCGATTCAAGTTGTTAGCCTTAATATCTGATCCTATTCCTTAGGTTGGCTTCTTCGGTTATTCAAACAATTCCTCTATCTAAATTCACAAAGAGAACCCTCACTTTCTTTGAAATCTAGTCTAGCAATCAATAAGATGGCTAAACAACATGGAACAACAAACCACCATTGTATTAGGGCAAGTGAAGGAAATTGTCGCCAATCTAAGACGCCTGGAAACAAGAAATATTGCAGTGTCCACATGCAATACTGCAAGGAACCAGGTTGCGAAATGGGTCTCCCGTATGGCTTGAGACAATTTTGCAAGGTTTGCGAAGGCAAGGCTGATAGAGAGGAAAAGCTGAAGCAGGAGACCGACGAAAAGGAACTTAAGGAAAAGAAAGCCTCTGATGCTCTTGCTAGTGCCAATAAGGGAAAGAAGAAGCCGAAGACCGTGAAGTAGGGCCAGAATACTCTGGTGTCTGTGGCGGAGATCTGAGATGGTGTTACTGTTTTTATGGCGGCTGGGGTTTGTCTTCGTATGGGATTGAGTCTAGGACTGATATAAGGAATTGACCATGAGCGCTCTGGAATTTGGTTTACTCGGTGTTGGACCATATCGTTGACCTATGTATAGGCTAATTACATCTTTGGATGTAGGATCTTGGGAAATACGGTTGGAGATCACACATACCAGGCGTATAGTTCATCACTTTTAGCTTTCGGATGGTCTTGAAATTATTCAGGCGTCAACAAGTGCCCATTCCAATCAAAACTCACACTCACATTGAGAAAGTGCACATGAGCACAGTTTTGCATCATTCAAGAAAAACGGTTCATTTGTTGATGGCTTGATTTGTATTATACAGAAAAGATCTAAACCCAAAATGAAAATGACCCATCTTCAAGAATCATATTTAGTGAGTTGGTGATTATCAAAAAGACTTTTAGTCTTATAATTGAATGTTTGGTTAATAAGATGATCAATCGATTAGTTATAGAAAGTGATTTTGATAGTAGTAACAATAACAAACCTTGAAATTGCCAATAAAATGATTTTAGTCTATAGTGAATTTTAGTCTGAATTATTTTTATCGTCAATAACAATATTGAAGTTAGATTGATGTTGAAAACAACTAGGATAGGGAGCGGTTGCGACAGCCTTGCTTTCCCCGAATAGGTCAAAGCATACTATGCCGTATTTGGGCATCCCACTTCTGCCTGTCGAAGTGGGATGCCCAAATACGGCAAGGTGTAGGAAGTAACAGGTTACCGATTATCTACCTCTTGTCTTCTTGTGTTTCTGGTTTTTTATCATTTATCTTCGAACCATCACAGAAATGTGTCTATGCTCAGAGATTCAAGATGGATTTGCACAACCTTCTAATAATCAAGAGGTATGAAAAAATAAATGTAACGCGATGTAACGTTACTGATGATCAGGGAAGTTAGCTGCATGCTTGGGAGCTTTTTTGGCGCAGTTATATGAATTTGTATCTGGCAACGAACACTTGGTGCCGCATCTTCCATTTACACGACAACCTAGTCAATCATGCATACCTGCACTGCACCATCAGATATTCGTGTATATACGATATCAACATTTATTCGATTATCAGGGCCTAGTTACCGCTTGCTGAAAATGGTCCCTGTTCATTTATTGATGTTACACCCCTGTAGATTAACAAAAGTGTAGAACAACCTAGTCATGCACATATGAACCATCAGGTATTCGTATACATCCAGTTATCAGCGGCTAGTTCGAGTTCGATGGTGATCAAATTCGCGAAGGACCTATTATATAACAAATTGCGTCACTTTGCATTTCGGTTTTGTATCTACGAGTGTGAGCCAAAGTGTATGCTTATTTCGCATTTTGGAATGGATCTAAAAAATATAGCTTCAAGGTGTGCACTTTGAGTAATGAAATGTGAAGAAATCTATGTACATTCTTACCCATTTAGCGCATTATTTGCACAATTCCCGAGCCGAGCAGGCCCTAAGCCATAACGATTTCTCCATTTTATACCTTTACCTATAAATTGTGATAAAATTCCACGTTAAATCATGTCTAGTGCTTTTATATATTTAGGTGTAATAACATGAAGTTTCAAGTAAAAGACAGATGATACTTGGACATGGAGAAAAATCTTGAAGCATTAATGTACCTAGATAGTCTCTAATACTGGCTGTTTGAAAGGACAGACTCTCGCTTAATTTCGGAACTGAAGGCTGAAAGATCTACTCTTTCGCTAATAAAAACGGGCCTGATATGACACTAGTAAAGCTCCCAACATCATAGTATTAATAACTCGAGATAGAAAGAGAAAGCCCGTTGTCTAAGATTTTAATTTGAGGATGAAGAAAAAGTAGCTGACTAAGTTTCTCTTTGACTCAAGTTGTGTAGAAATTTAACATGAAGATAGCTATAATCGTTAGAAGTTAATATTATTCTGATGTAGTCTACTACTATGAATTAAATGATAGTAATCGAAGCTAGGAGATAGATAAAATGATGGAACTAACAAGATGATATATCATTATAAATCTTATATATTAGGGGAGGCGAATATAGTGTTCGGGAAAACATCAATTAGTTGTAATAGTTGGCTCTTTGTGAATCACTTGCCTCATACTACAGTACTAGATAATTGAAATAAACCGAAATCAAAAAACATACTAAAAACGAGTGTTTTTCATTCTTTTTAAATTTATATATCCTGAAACCCTTTGACTTGATTATAATGAAATTTTGAAATATTATAAAAATTCATATGAATTTTGATAAAAATTGAATGAGTTATTTTTAACAAATCTTTTTGTTTTGATCTAATTAATTAAAGTTAATTAAATTCCAAAAAATTATTTTGTAACCATTTTATCAATCAATTTAACATATTTTTATATTTTTGAAAAACTTCAATTTTAAATTCTAAATTCTAAATCAAATAACATCTTAAAAATATCTGATATATTTTTTATCAAATGATTATTGAATTTCTATTATATTAAAAGATTTGAAATATCAGAATATTTTCTATAAAGAATTATATATTATTAAAAGGATTAAAAAATGATTATTTTTGGCGTGTTTTTAAGCTACGGCTTTTTTCAATTATTGGTTATTGTAAATCAGGGAAAACAAATATTCCAGAAATCAAGTGTTCTCTAACTTTTATAACAATACTTTATTAAATAAATCATTAATTAGATCATAGTTTCTTCAATCTATCTCATTCTTCTTTTCTAGCAAGCTTACTACGTCTGAGAACACCTTTTCGACGCGATCGTAATAATGCTCGATGTAATAATATATTCTACGCATTATATAATATAAGCATCAAATATGACTTGCTCCTTGTCAACAAAAGGAAGCATTCAATAGCTATTGTATTATGATTTTAAATGAATACAAAGGAGCTTAGCTTTTTGAATCAAATTAGCTAGCTCTTCAAATAGAATATTAATTAATATTCTGATTCTTTGATTATAGATAGATTCTTTAGTGAGTATTAGGAAGGTTAAATTTATAATGAGCGTCTGGAAGTTTGATTCTATGATGGAATAGCTAGATTCTATAGTGGAATTATCAGACTCTATTATAAAATCTAAGGGGCATGAGAGTAAATCATCTTCTAATTTGAGGGCATGAGAGTAGTTTGCCGTAATAAATAACATTTTACAAATCGATATGCATTTCTTGATAATCGTAGAGAATATTATTTAATATTCTATATTGAACTAAAATTTGATGAAGAATATCTGCTTCTTCAACTTAGTATGAGGCGGCTGATCCACGTAGAGCCAACTATTATAGACTATAAATAGAATGGAGATATATCAGACAGTCACAAAGCTCACTCGGTGAATTATAGTTCATAGAATACTACTATATCATTCTGTGTATTATTTTGAAATCTAGGTAATCATTTCACTATATGGATATCATTATCTATCTAGACATTACATTCCTCATCATCATTTCAAACTCTTTAAAATATAATCCCAATCGTGACTCTTCTCCCCCCTAACAATTTAATCTAGCTCTCAACAGCAACTCATTAATCCGATGACTCACTTCCGCCTGATTCTTGAATCGCCAGGACATGATCATCGAAGTAATTTTTCCAGTCCTTCACGAATTTACCACACTTTTTATAATGATAACTATTATGAAACCCAGTTTCCATAAAGCTAAACAAACGGCGAATCCAAACGCCTCTAAAATAGGTATCGTTCATATAGTTGGGATCAGCTTGTTGCATGATCTGATCAAAATGATTCTTGATTGCAAGTTCATCTTTGGTGAGTGCTCTTTGAGGAGGAGTGTCGCGGTTTCCATCCCAACATGTAGTGCGTTCATTATCGTCAAACCAGAGCCAGGACTTGGGGACCCTAGTGATAACACGTGGAACTGACATGGCATCATCCCAGTCAATAGTTCCAGTAATCTTCCACCCACCACTCGTAACTTGAGTCTGGCCATTGGGAGTTTGAGAAGCTTCATCTTCAACATCAGCCTCACTTTCAGTGTTGTTGCGACCTAAATTATCAGGGTTGAGTGTCTGTGTGGTTTCTGATGCCAAGCTTGAACCGGGGACAATGGGCGTTAGAGAATCATCTCTTTCAATCAGGATATGTCTAGAGCAGACATCCCAATTCCACAAGACATTTTTCGAGTCCGAATCTTTGAAGAATCCAGCCTGCTCCATCTGCTCTACAACATCTAGAAGCTGGTTCCATAGTAACATGTAATTGATGCAAGTACTGTCATATTCCTTCCATTCGCTGATAATGTTGACAAGGAGAGATTCAAGACCTTGCTTTCGGTAAGGTCGGCCGACTGTCTTAGGGTCGAGCTGAAAGCCGGATATTACTGGCGGTGAACTCGATTGATGAATGGATGTGGAAACCCATGGCAAGGGCTGTGTACCAGAAAGTACACCGGGGTCTTCGAAGGTGATGTCCTCCATTTTAATAAGGAGTTGAGTCACGAGAGTCGTAAGTTCAAGCTTTCCAGCAAGCGGAAGAGTGGAGAAAACATCCGATAGAGATTGTCCTTTAATTTTCTTTTGCATAACGAACTGAGATGTAATAACATTATCCGCGGTAGTATCGATAGCTGCAATGGTTGGCACACAGAGAAAATCGAATTGTTTGAGAAACAATAGTATGGCAGCCTGGTCGCGTATCTTATGTAATTCATAATCTTCAGATGGCTGGCGTGGAATGCGAAGAACATAATTTTGATCTTCAGACTGTCCCGGAAATGTGAGTCCAATGACTCTATTGAAGCTTCCGCCCACCATGTGCTCAACATTAGATGGCGGACCGAATCCGATGTTCTGGCAAAGCTGAATGACTTTCAACTTGTATGTGTCAAACGGTTCCTGCCCATATTCATCGGCTGACGATGCGCTTGACTGCTTTGTCTGATTCGAGTTTTTGGAAGTCTGAGATGGGCCAATGATAGGAGATGAGCATTTCTCAGCAATACTTGTTCCATCTTCATTAGAATTCGAGCCATCTTCATCATCCGTATCTGTATCTGTATCAAATCCGAAAGATTTATGATACTTGTTCCAGTCCCGAAACAATTCCTGATACTTGTCGAAGTCTTCAACAGCGGTGATGCCACGAACAGCAAAATGTGCTAATCGTCGAATCCAAACTCCACGGCCATAAGTATCCGCCATATAATTCGGATCAGCACGTTGCATGATCTGTTCAAAGTAGCCCTTGAGAAGAAGTTCCTGTAAAGTGAGTGCTCGCGATGGTGTGATTTCTTTATCACACAGCCCTTGAAACCATCTAGATGAACGATCACCTTCATTGCACCAAATCCATACAGCAGGAGCTCTAGTTAAGACCAAGGGCACAGATTTAAGCATATCCCAGTCCAAAACACCGGTAACCTCCCATTTTCCCAATGTGTTCTTTTCGATCAAGATGTTACGAAATGCGATATCCCAATGCCACATAACACAATCAGTGTCACGTTTTTGAAACAACCCGGCTGTTTGCATTTGCTTCGCCATATTTGAAAGATCGTCCCATAATTTATCTGTGTGAAACCATTTTCTATCCTCGTCACACTTCTTGCGTGCCATAAAAGCGTGGATTAAATGTGATGGAAGAGATTGTTTCTCAAGGGTGGCCATGTTCGTTGATGTTCCGCCATTCTTCAATCTATTTGCCAGTAATATCAATATCGGTAAGGTGTGGTGAATTGGACCGTTCGAAAGAGAGG
>JAHXJK010000081.1:0-157529 GCA_019395245.1 Botrytis pseudocinerea | reverse complement strand
ATCTTAGCTTATCATGGCCACTTCAACAATGCTCGATAATGGTACAAAATTTGACATTGCTTCATGGACAAACTGGACCGCAGTCAATGTTACGCAATATGTGCCGTCTGCAAGGGACTTCGCTTTGGCAGGACCGCGAATGGTCATGAAACTCGGCTCCTTTCTTGCAGTTCCGGAAAGTGTCGATAATATATTGGGTATAAGGATGGGGGCACGAATAATACCAGAAGCTACTGGATCTGGCATACCTGATCCCGCAGAAACGATAACCGCTGCTGCAGTTGCGGGTATTAGACAGATTGTAGAGACCAGCTCGGAAACATTGACGGAAGAGAATATCATGGAAGGTTCAAGATTCTCTTTGGAGAGTGCGCGAAGTCTCGGAGGTCTATTTGCTTATGCTACAAGTAAATGGGCTCTTGGGTGTGTAGTGATGGCCATCGTTTTGAATCGCACGCATATAATGGCCAGCACGAGAAGGCCACTCGAATTTACATGGAAGCCACGCTTCCTACTACGAATTATACCTATAATACTACTTCTTATTCAAGCCAGATGGTTGCTGCAATCGATACAATGCCAGACATCCCCTGATTTTGGTTACTTACGGTGGGGTAATTCTTCAAAATCCCATAACCTTTTGTTCACCCAGGATGGAGGTCCTTTGCATACGTTCAGTCAAGCCCTTCTGTTTGGTGCTAAGGATTCATCCTCATGTCTGGCGGTGAGTATGATTCCTAGTAATTATACTGTGGGAAACGAGACCAATTCTGAGGGGGGGATCTCCACCACATACGATCTGTCCGGGTCCTTATCACTTCTATGGCCTTTATTTAAAACATTTAGCTTCAGTCAATTTGTCGAAACGGTGTCCTGCGCTGTTCAAGGTAAGCCTACCCCATATGATTTCCAATGATCTTTTTGTTTGCATGCTCTAGATAGTGCTAGAGGATTACGGTGTTCTATTTTTTCTGTATTTTCCAAAATAGCTTGGGTATACCATAAGTATGTGACCTAACAATATCCAGGTCGTCAGGTCGCAGCTGAAACGGGAATGACGCTCTTCGAACACTCATTAGCCTTTGCTGAGGCCGATGCCGCTATTAGTGCTCAAATCGTTGGTTTTACCAAGATTAAGATTCCAGCGGAAGACAACTCGGATGCTGGGCCCACTCAGTTTGCTGTTACACGCTCTATGATCATGAAAAAAATAAATACCACGCCAGAAGTCCTACTTGTTGGGTTCCTCTCAGTTATGAATCATCTGAGTAGTCACATTCTCGCAATCTTCGATATCCAAGGAAGATTTCGGCTACTTAGTACTGGGTTCTGGGGCATATCATTCATGTCTGTGATAGTATGGAGTCTCGCATCATTCTCTTTCGATCATCCTTCAAGCCAAGCATTATTGAGGTTTCCTACGGTTTGTATTATTGGATTTATTCCCCATGTTCTCGTTCTGTGCGGTATTGTCATATGTTCAATCATATACGGCGTTGCGTTGATCTTGTCTACGTTGGCTCCTGCTAGTGGTATTGACGAGTCCAATGTTGCAGTTGGACAAAATCTACCAGGCACTCCCCATCCTCGGTTATCCTTCTCGCAGAGAGTGATCAATGCACATCATAACATGCAAGCAAATGTCCCATTGTCAAGTATTCGAATAACGATGCACATGGACTTCTATACGGCTCTACTAAGAACAGGATTTGCTGTTATGACTATGGCTAGTGAAGCTGTTTATCTGAATGAGAGTCGAGGGGTAAACGTCAAACCTAACACCTGGCTCGAAGATGATCGTCTCCGTGAGATTGAAGAGACTGGAGCTCAATGGTTAGGTCCAAGTTTCAAAGCTCATGAATCCGAGCTTGCTATAGATGATCATATGCCTCATAACGTTGGTCTCGTGGCGGCTACCAATCAAACGGTGCGCCCTTCAAAAAATAACAGTCCCTATGCGCGCGAGATGACTGCACAGAAGAATGCAAAGTCTAAAGGACAAGAGCGATCAGTAAGAGATGGTGTTGGTGCTACAGAACGCAGTGGGCGTTGGGTAATGGCATTGGAGTTCTTTCTTGGGATCAATAGACTAATTCTTAGCTGGTAAGTGATCTCCCGTCTTTTTTAGTCCACAGAAATTCCCATTCATCAACAGTTTGATAATGGAAGGCTATATTGAGAACGTGCAGAATGATATCACAAAGTTTCTTGCAATAGTGATTTCTAGATCCACCCCCGCACATACCATACCCTTGTACATGTTGATAATTTCTAATTTATGGATTGCAGGTGGGCAACATGCATCTTGATATTTATGAGTTGGCTTGGAATTCAGAGCCGTCCAGGTTGGCTTCTTTGGCTTGTATCGCGAACAAAAAGAGACCCTACAAGCACAGCCGTGCAAGCAAATGACCCAGATACCCTTAATTTCTGGCTTTTAAATGTCGATGGAGAATTGACTCTGCCCAAAGATGACCACGTGGATGTAGAAGTAGAAATGAGACGGCGACTCAAAACCAGCCAGGAATATTGGAGTCGACATAGAGAGACTGAATTAGACTCCAGTCTGTATCAATGGTGGCTGAATGGCGGCTGGTGGGGAAGTGATGATAACAGTGGAACATTCAGCCCTGAGAAGAAAGACATCGAAGATGACATGACCAGTGTAATCTCCTATTCGACAGAAGATGAACGAGATTGGGAGTCGGACGATGCCATTACAGACGGTCAAAGAACTCCTACACAACGGTCACCTCATCCATCGCGAGAATCTAGCCCATTTCTAGACACACCCCTATCCACAATAGATCTAGCTCAACTCTTGCATCCTCGAAACCCCGAACAAAGAGCAGAAGCTCAAGCCCTCTCACTCCACCTCTCAAGCGACAAAATCCTAACTCGTTCCCGCTACCGCGATATCATCCAGAGAGAACGAGCTCACGTCCTAACATCCACTCTTCAACGTCCCCCAAATTTCATCCCCTCCGATCCATCGGGTAAACTTTCTCCAGACGAAGAAGCCCAAATCCTCGAACACCTCATCATCTCCAAACGCAATTATCAAAAAGCTACCCAAGAACCGGCTTCCTGGATGCAAGGTGCATCCGGCATGGGAGAAAATGGTCCACAATGCGTGGTCTGTCAAAGTTCGCCTAGAAGTGTTATTGTGTGGCCTTGTCGCTGCCTGAGCTTATGCGATGATTGTCGTGTTACGCTTGCAATGAATAATTTCGATAAGTGTGTTTGTTGCAGGAGAGATGTGGTGAGTTTTAGTAGGATCTTCGTCCCATAGTGGGGAGTGATAGGTATGAAAATAGGACCTGGGCAGGATGGGTTCGAATGGGTGCACAGAATGATTTTTTAGCTATGGCACTTGTCAGTTTGGGGTGGAGATTTGAAGTACGTGCGTACGGTACTAGCATATTCATAGTTGGCAGCAGAAGGGGTACGGTTCTTCTATTCTTTTCTTTCGGAAGCATGGGTATTTCATCGCGAGGAGTAGTACAAAGTTGTGTGTTTTCTTATGTATCATTACATCAACCCGTGTTATGTGATGTGATGTGAGTCAGTAGTATTTATCATGACATGAGCACATATCACATTAACGCACATAATATTCATCCCCAATTTTACCAATGAATTCATTTCACTTGGTTCATGTAACTCGGTACGTCTTTATTTGAAATGATTATTATTTACTATCTTGTAATATATCCGTCTAATCCTGACAAGTGATATGTCGTGCAAATAGCACCTTTATATCCCAGCTCTGAGTGATGTCCGCAAATCTCATGTCTGCCCTGAAATGATCGAATATAATCACTAGGGGGGTCGCATTTTCGCTTATTTTGTTTTTTCTCCATTTGCTATCCTGCCTCTTTCTCGATGGCTCCATTGTGCATTTTTTTGCGCAAAGATGCTGAAAGAATGATAGGTGAATCTGATTTCCTATCTCCATCCATCCATCCATCCATCCAATAAATCCATACTACTCTCTGTTCAAGGGATGTCATTTTTTATCCTTCTCTTCACCACCCTGCTTGAAATTGAAAACTCAATCCCCGTCCTTCTCCAAAAACCCCGGATCATTCCTCACCCTCGCCTCAAACTTCTTCCACCACTCTTCAAACGCTTTGAGAGGCACTACTTCTACCCCCTTCCCATTTCCTCCATCCATTATATTACCGCTAAAACTCGCGAGGAAATTAAATGCATTTTTTATTATGCGTTGCGCGAGGACTAGCGTATCGGTATTTGTAGGTTGGGGTCTGGAGAGAACTAATGAGGATCCAGGGTTTGACGACGATGCACCTGCGGAAGCAGGATGAGACGAAGATAAGAGTGCCATTTGTGCAGATACCGAGTCGGCGCTCTCGAGAGATATGCCAAGGGTGACTTCGCCCTGCATCTGAGGGGCTGAGGATTCCGCGTCCATGTCGATTTCGGGAGCGTTGTTGGGTGCTTGAGAGGAGATGTCGCGATTGATTTTGAAGATGGCGCTTTCTTTTCCGGGGCCAATGCCCCCGAGGAATTTGAAGGGGGGGTCCGATGATACGCCTGTCGGGGAGGGGGGGAGAGAGATGTAGACTGCGGCGGCGGTGGAGGGAGGGAGGGTGATTCCCGGGAGGATGAAGACGCAGATGTGTTGGTAGGAGCGGGCGGGGAGAGTAAAAGTAAAGGATGTTGGGGAGGGGGCAGAGGTGGGAGTTGTGATTGGTGGGAGGCCGGTTGGAATTCTGGATGAGGGAGAGAGAGGTTAGCTTTTTGTTCGGGGGGCTGTAGAGGAAAGGAAGGATGGCAGGGGAGGATGAACGGAGCTGAGGAAGAGAGATGAACTTACATGCCAAACAATTGAGGCAGTGAAGGGGGAGCTTGCTCCATGGTGAATCCGTGGTATTCTCGCGCGTTGTGTGATTGCGATGCGAATGTGACGTATGAGAGGAATATGTACCTATGCAACTGATCAGAGCTCCAATTTGTGCTCAAATAGTAAGAAGTCACACGACAAAGACAATAAATACAATGAATGTATGTAAAGGAACAGGTACACTTCGTTAATAAAGAAAAAATTGGTTATAAATTGAGTTTGAAGAAATAAATGCGAATTTCGAATTGAGGTAACTATTTTGACTAGGTGACCGACCGACCTAACCCAAGCTTAAGGAATTTTTTAACGTCATTCGCGAACGTTCTCGCTGTGTCTACGATACGACGAGCTACTAATCAGATTGCGGGGCTTGAGCGGGGCAACTTTTTTGGTGCGTGGTGGGGGTGCAACATTGCAAAGAAAGTAATACAGTCATTCTTTGCTAATTTGGACTCCCGAGATTCATTCAATACACCTTGGTATAATTGCGCTAGTGGTAGTACGTTGCTATACCGATGTGTCTATAAAGCTTCTCAAAAACACTATCACGAGATTTAAGATCTGAATTTGGGACGTTGGTTATAGAAATACACCTGGCACTTGGTAGAAGTTTTTTGGGATACACTTCAACACATACGAATCACGCATTTCTAGAAAGAGACATACATCATGAAGACTTATCTAGATCTTGTTGATGAGTGCGATACGTAAGTGATTCCATCTTGAGTTCTTTCGTTAACTAGCCTGCCGCTAGGTGGTATCACTGCATGAAAATATTTGAGTGGTGGCTTTTGAGGGAGGTGGTGGAAGAGCTGGATTGCTTCTTGGATGATGCAAAATCTTATCATGCAACCAAGTGGTTAGTCAAATAGAGTTTCAATCCTCATGAAGATCTATTATATTTCAAGGATGAATAGGAGCCAATGTTCCAAGAACGTTTTTGAATTGGGCAGATTTCCAAATTCAAGTTCGATATGCGAAACTACTCCACTCAACTCCATAACTATAACCATATTCAATCCTATCCTGCCCCTCAAATTTCAATCACACTATCTATCATTGCTTTTTCAAGCCGCGCCCTCAACTAACATCTCCTCAGATTTCCCTACCCAGAGAAAGATGCTACCGCCCACTCAGCTCTAACCTCCACCCTCTACACCCTCATCCACGAGGACCCCACCACATCCACCACCTACCCTGTAGGCTACATCACGCTCCCCGTCTATCAAGCTCTCCTCAAAGTCCCCACCAGTATCAAAGGAGAAATGAGCATCGACCAATCTCAACGCACCATATCCCTCTTCACGCAAGCCACCGAACCTGAGCGGAGCGCCGCCGTCGCTGCAACATGCGAGTATTGGCGCACCAACAAAACCTTCGAGGTTCTATCCGGCTGGCGTGATGAGCTATATCCGGTCTATGGCCCCGGAAATGAAGTCCTCTGGTCGGTCGAACGTAGTGCTTCTGTGCTGTTCGGTATTCTGGGTTATGGAATTCACATGATGGCATATGTGCGCTGCCCTGAAGTGAAATACGGGATAAAATTGTGGGTCCCGAGACGTTCGGCTACGAAACAAACATATCCGTCGATGTTGGACAACACAGTTGCAGGAGGAATGTCTACGGGAGAAGATAAGTTTGAGGCTTTGGTGAGAGAGTGTATGGAAGAAGCTAGCTTCCCGGAAGATGTTGTGAGGAAAAATGTGAAGGCTCACGGCGCTCTTACGTATTTCTATGTACGAGGAGCCACTGCTGGAGGAGAAACGGGTCTGATGCAGCCGGAATGTGAATACGTTTATGATTTGGAGCTGCCTGCTGATGTCATTCCTAAACCAAATGATAGCGAGGTGGAACAATTCTACCTTTGGACGGTAGAGGAAGTTCAGGAGCACATGAAATTGGGAGAGTTCAAGTCCAATTGCGGAATTGTTTTATTGGATTTCTTCATCAGACACGGCATATTGACAAGCGAAAATGAGAGCGGTTTCGATGAGATCAACAGCAGGATTCATAGAAATTTGCCATTTCCAGGCCCACACAATACTTGAGTATTTTAGTATTCCAGATTTGAAAAAGGTATCTGGTGCTTGAACGCCCTCAAGACTTGTTCGATTTCCCATCCACAACGCCCCACGCAAGTGCAAAACCACATATGCATACGATAAATCGGGTTTTGTAACTGTCGATTTTCGTCTGCCAGATTCCTCACAAGATTTCACTACAACATAGATAGCGAGTCCTTTTATCTATTCATTTTTGGTTTCCCAGACAGTTTCCCGGGCGACTTTCCTAGTCTATCTATTTCTTGATGAGAAGATAGACGTAGTCGACTCTTAGAGGTGTAAGCTTCTTGTAAGGACCCTCCAATCCCATTAACAATCCGCCAAAGGAGATGTATGCCTTACTACATCAGAAGTCAGTCAACCATTTCATAGCATAGATAGATACCATAGCAACATAGCAAGCAAATAACCAATCAAATCCTCAGTCTCGAGAGAAGAAGAAAGAACCTACATAAGATCACTGTTCTCCTGATCCTCAAACTTATAAATCTTCCCATGACAAACATAATCAAACATATCCGCAAGCGAGGCCTCACCCCCCAGTCCCATGCGGTTAGCATCTCTCCATCCCTTTCCGTCATCCTTTGTGCCATCCAAATTCAGAGATGTCGCAAGCACAACGCGAATGTTGTCGCCGACGGCTAAGGGGAATAGCTCGGTATTGATATCCAAAAGCATCGAGACGGAATGGTCGACCGTGGAGGTGGCCTTGATGCGTCCTACTCGTACATATTTCTTATGGTCCAATTCGTTGACGGTGAAGTGCTCGTCGAAAAGTTGCGCGTCTTGAGGACCAGACATTGTGGATTAGAAATTGGAGATCGGGGAAATTGAGATGGCAGTATGCACACTTGAGGGCCGCTTGAGGTTTGTATTGATCCTTGGGCGGAATGATCGAGGTATCAAAATATGATTCTGTCGGACTTTGAATTAAACAACTCGAGAGTGTGGTATCAATGGCGTTGCTGTAAGTAAATACTCAGTAAAAGAAGCTTTGTCTTTCGCAAAATATTGCACTCTTCCAAAACCATCAAAAATCCAGCCGGAGATCGGTCAAACGAATGTTCCGGCGCAAAAAAAAAATTAATAGCAAGTGGCTCGCCTTTATTAGGTGGGATGTGAATCCCATAAAATAAAAGACCTACCCCGCGACCATCGAAATAATAAATTCTCGTCATAACATAAATCACACCAGCAATTTTTCCCCGCCATGGCTTTTCGAAAACGCAACGTAGCAATCGCGCAGCCAGGAATTCAAAACTCGCAGATACCGATTCCGGAAAAAGTAGCACCGATTCCTGGTATTCGTCCCTCACCACTCGATGGTCGGCCAACGACATCGACGGGCATCCGCTCGCTCGATTCTATACTGGCGGGCCATGCGGGACTTGCACTCGGCACTTCGTTGCTACTTGAGGAGAGCGGAACTACAGATTTTGGGGGCACGTTGTTGAAATATTATGCTGCCGAGGGGGTGTTGCAAGGACATCATATTCATGTTTTGGGAATGCATCAAGGGTGGGGAAGAGAATTGCCTGGAATGGGTGTTGCAGAGGGATCATCTTCGAAGAAAGATGCGGAGAGTAAGGCGGCAGACGATAAGATGAAGATTGCGTGGAGATATGAGAGATTGGGGGAATTTGGGGCGAGTGGTGCTAGAGGTGGGTGGCCCTTTGTATATATGTTTGACCGAGTCGTAGAAGAATATAATATCGAATTACAAAAGCTAATGCTCTTCTTTGTGTGTAGAGAGAAATACCGTGCAATCGAGTACAGGTTCTTCAGGACCACCTTCAATATTCTGTCACGACTTCGATCTTAGTAAACGATTGATTCCACCTTCGTCTACTCAAATGCATTTCATTCCCACGATTCTCAGACCCGACTTCGAATTTGCAGATACAGCAAATGAAACAAAATCTCCCTTTACACCATTCCTTCAACATCTCTCGACTCAACTCTCTCGAACCCCTCCTACAACTATCCACCGCATCATAATTCCCTCCCTCCTCTCGCCAGCTCTATACCCCTCACATGCCTCTCTCCCCCACCACGTCCTCCCCTTCCTCCACGCTCTCCGCGCTCTACTTCGCCAATACCCCACCCGATTAACTCTCATGCTCACCCTCCCTCTCCCCCTACACCCCCGCACCACCGCCCTCACAAAATGGATCGAGCTCCTCAGCGACGGCGTCCTCGAAATCGCCCCATTCCCATCCATAGCCATCATCCCCAAAGCCACACCCTCCAGCTTCTCCAATCCTGCTCAAGAAGAGCCTCCACAAGGCATGCTCAAAATCCATCGCCTCCCCATATTCCACGAAAAGGGCGGCGGAAGCGCTGGGTTCGCTGGGGACGATTTGGCATTCTCGTTAAGTAGAAGAAAGGGACTCGTAATCAAACCCTACAGCTTGCCACCCGTCGAAGACGAAGGAGAAGAGCAAAAGGGTGGCATCGACATCGATGGAAAAGGAGGAAAGGCCACCAAAGTCGACATAGAATTTTAGATCATAATTTCCCCCATCCAATAAATGTATGGACAAAATTTGTATATAGCATAGCACCGGCGTTGGAGAAGGATAGGAAACTTTACTCGGAATCGGAATGTTCAACATGATCTCCCAACATATCTTGCATCTCAAATTGGTTCCAAGTACCGTGTCCATTGGATGTGATGGCTCCCATGTAGTTACTGTCATATATGGCTTCTCGGGGATTATATGACATTCCTGAGATATGACGACGAGCTCCTTCACCCAAACATGACGTGAGTATCATCCATGCTATAGCTTTTGTTAGTGCTTGAGTGATGTGCGAGGGATGGGGATGGTTCGGGATAGGATCACATGCCGATGAAAAGCGTGATGCCAATTGACATCACCAAAATCAAGGGCCAAAGTGCAGGCATTGTGAATCGAGAGATATTGGTTTAATTTCTTTTATCTGTAACTCATGAGTTGCCCGTGATGTTGTTCCATGCGAGTCACTCAAAGCTGGAGGTAAAAATGCCATGCTGACTAATGCTATATCACATATTTGTAGATGCTGTGCTTAATGGACTTGCATTTCATGCTTACATAGAAATACGATGCTACAAAAAGTCTTGTTCGTTTGTTTCAGATCAATCACCGTGTCAAGATGTTACAATGAATATTGCAAGTGGTAAATAATTTAAATTGGAACTATCTGATAGTGCACAAGACCTGCCGCTGAAGGCATTTCATCAGTCCATAGTGCTGATAACCATAGGACCTACCTTGATCCAAAATTACCTACGATTGTTATCCAAGCCAGATTGCTACACCAACATGTCAAGCATTCAAAGTCGAAGACTCAAATGAACCTAATAGCACCCATCAATTAGCATAGAACTAATACTGATGTTTAATGCTGAATGCAAATTTCCAAGATTGTTCAGAAAGCCGTTTAAATCAAGCACTTCAACCGGCGACAGAGACTTGAACTACAAGACGCAAGACGAATCTCTGAAGCTCTGAAACCCCGGCTCCACAACCTATCATCCCAAGCTTGAAGGCCGAGTCCGGTGCGGGAGTAGGGCTCGGTTGATGAGCATTCATGGAATGGATAAGCTGTTATCATCATAACGAGGAAGTGCTAAAGGTGATATGGAGTATACCGTACCTGTGAATGTCGTTGCTGTGCCCTGGGTGCGGAAAATGTGTTTAGAGTCTGTATCTGAAGTGACAATTAGCTTTTGTAATGCTTAGATAGTTAAAAAGCAAAATGAGGTAAATGTCTTTGTAGATCAGAAAAGTTTTGGTATATTGGTTATCAACATGAAAGTTCAGAAGCAGAACTGATTAATTTTTTTTCATCATGTGAAGACGAGGTGGAGTGCGAGCATTGGAAGATAGGTGAACTTACGCATGAGAAGACTCCTGCTTCAGGTGCAATGGATAGCAGGGTAGTGTTGTCGAAGTGTGCGCTGCTTGAAGCAATCATCCTCTATGTATCTTGAGACAACTGTTAGCAATTGAAAAAAGGTGAAGTTTTCTAGTAGAAATACGAGCATTAAGATCGTGGCTCATATGGTGATGCATGTTTGTTCGTGGCTCAGGAGATCGCCGAGAACTAAAAGGTGTGTAGTTTGAATCCGGGCCAGGAAGATGTGAATGAGAGAGGATGTAAGGGCTTACCAAGTTAATTGCAAACCATATGCCAGCTGCGACTGAAAATATTAGTGCGCGAAGTTGTGAACTTCTTGTCCAGTAATACCATTGTGTCAGACATTGCTGGTGTCTTGTAATTCATTGCTGGAGAAGCAATAGATGAGGCTTGAGATGTTGAAGAAGGTAACTTGCAACCATCTCGATACCAAATCAGAAGAATATTATTTATTGTATAAAAGAGAAAATCTTGTCGAGGTGCGCGAAAATTTAAGTAGCTTCAACCGCGCTAAAGATATTTGCAGGGATGTCATCGGTCCGTCTATTAATCCGAACTCCCCGGCAGAAAATGTTGATAGTACCTACCGCAGAGAGCTATTTGCGATTGAAGCAAAAATCAAAAGACAATACGATAGATAAATTTGGTTGACATATTTCACCAATTTCACCAATTTTCATATCAATCATGTCTGATCGAAGGAGAATAAATGGTCCCCCTGGTGGAACAAACCCACCAGTCTTTTTAAAGTACCTTACCAAAGATTCAAAGAATCGTCCAGAACGACCTTCGAGGAACAGGCAACCCAATGTTTTAAGGAAAATCTGTATGTACATACCAATTTTGATACCAGTAGTTCTCAACTCATCTTCAATCAGTTTTAAAAACCGGCGTAACACCATCAGCCTCAGGATCTGCATATCTCGAACTTGAACCATCTCAGCCCTCGAATCAATCTGCTCCAGGCCTTGCTTCCCTCTCTACATCCGGTCTCAAACTTGCATGTACCGTCCATGGCCCTCGACCATTACCTAAATCTGCCGCATTTTCACCGCATATGATCCTACAGACGCATGTCAAATATGCGCCGTTTGCAGCGCGAAGAAGACGCGGATATGTCAGAGACACAAGTGAAAGAGATCTTGGAGTGCATCTGGAAACCGCATTGAGAGGTGTAATCATTGGTGATAGATGGCCTAAGAGTGGAGTGGAGATAAATATCACGATTCTTGAAGGTGAAGAGGACCATTGGTGGGGCGATGATAAATCTTTCGGTTCGTTGACTGCCGGTGGATGGGGTATGATGAGTGTTCTCAGTGGCTGTATCACTGTTGCTTCTGCAGCTATTGCCGATGCTGGAATCGATTGTGTTGATGTTGTTTCTGGCGGAGTCGCCGCATTAGTACGTTCACCGGCCACTCCAGAGCAGGATGGTTCTACCGAATTGGTTTTGGATCCAGTACCATCTGAACATAAGGAGATTCTAGCTGCATGCATTGTGGCATATCTTCCAGCTCGAGATGAGATCACAGACCTTTGGGTGAAAGGAGATATTAGCCATTCAACCGAGTCTAATACTGATGATCCATCTTATGAAAAACTCACGGAGAATGCGGTACAGGCAGCTTTGGGTGCACATAGAGTTCTCATCGGAGCTCTAAAGGAAACTGCAGATATCAAATTCAGAAGATGAAACTGTACTTTTAATCGTTGCTCGTGTTTTTGAAAGTGGAGTTTTTGGGCGTTAGAAAAGAGAGTAATGATCAGTCAACATTGGCTTAGGATCAACAAGGCGTTGAAGGAAATCTGGACCTGATTGCATAAAAGCGAGGAGTTTCTCGTGATCTTTCGAAAGTCAGGCTTCGATATCTACGTTGAATGATTATAGAATTGTCATTGTTCATTTTCAAACATGGATACACATTCTTCTTGATACACCCTTTTTACAGGATTGATTCTATATTGTATGTTCCAACATTTAAATTGTCTATTATCCTTTGAATAAACAGCATTTCAAAATTCCAATTGAAGCCCCTTCAGCATTTCGTACAATCAAAGAGCGCCACAAACACTCCCATCTTTATAGAGTTTCAGACATCATGTATGAAGAATATCTTTAACGCATCTCCCAAACAAACACCAAGCTTTCACTTCACACCAAAACAAGCAGTCTCGCAAGCCAAGCTGCATTCCAACACCCTCCCAAAAATCAAAACATCCCCAAACTCCATCGTTTCATTCATGTATCCACAGTTCGCTTTCATCATCTTGCAGTATATAGAAAACCAAACTTCCCATATCCCAAATCAACTTGATGAAGAGTTTGAAGAGATTCTTGATCGCATTGTCGAACACCATACTTGAACATTCCAATACAACACACTGTTGCAATCTCACTGTCAAATCACATCTTCAAAATCGCAGAATCTTCCAGCCTCTCAATATAACTCAGGAAGGCGGATCAACAATCTAGTTACTTACCAACTATCAAATTCGGTAGGCCAAAGAGTGGGAAGTAAAAGGAAAAGGGCGTGAAGAACAACAAATATGCCATCGAAAATTCAACTTGATGAAAATCTAGTCTTTTTGTATATCTGTCTCCAGAAATCAGACATGAAAACTGTGAGTAAATTCCTAGACAGTGTTTATTGTTAGTGCATTGAATATGTATTCTCATCTTTTCAAACTACATATCTCTTACACACTATCAAAGTTTTGATCCCCCATCCCTTTCCCCTCAACTGAATCACAGCGCATAATTTTCCTTCCTCCCTCTCTCTAACTTTCTTCCTATTCTACAGATTGATTTCGCAGCCGTAGGCCAAACCACTAATCTTAAATCTCCTGCTGCACGCATGCGCTACACGAGACTCAAACGCCAGATTGAAAAGGGGGTTATTGGGGCGAATGCGAATATTCATCTTGGGAGTGGGAGTGGGGAGAGGGGAGGGAATGGAGAGGAGAAGGAAAGAAGGAGGGAAAAGAGGGAGAAGAAGATGAGGGAGAAGAAGGAGAAAGGGGAAAAGAAGGAGAAAGAGGATGTGAAAGAGTGGGATCGTGGGATGATTGGAATGGGAATGGGAATGGCATTGAAAACAGATGGTGGAGTGGAGAACAAAGAAGGAAAGAGGAAGAGAGAAATCGAGGATACCACAGAATCCGACGCAGATGCGATCTCGGAGCCAGATTTCCAGCTCCAAGGATGGAAAGCCTCTATACTCAACAACACAACCTCTCCATTCCCCTCATCCATCCGACTTTCCACATACCCGCAGCCCAACCACCTTCCTCACGCACCCATCCCCGTTTACTCCGCCCCTTCCACTCCCCCCTACAACAACTCACAACCCGACATCTCTCAACCCATCTCCCAAACTCTCCTGAATCAACACCCCTCCCACTCATTCACCCCCCAAATCAAACTCGAACCCTACTCCCCCTTCTCCTCGTTCTCCTCCTACTCTACCGAGCGCAGCCTATCGAGTTTCCACGAGCGCACCGCCGCCACCCAAAACAACAACGAGAACGAAAACGACGCAGATTCCGAAGACGAGATGCCGCTTGCGAAACGGAGGGGTAAGGATACTCTACACAATTTTCCAAACGAAAATAAAAATGAAAACGAAAATCCAAATCGGAAGAGAGAAGCATGGCCACATGCGAACGCGTCGAGAATCGCAGATGCATATACCGACGCAAATTCTCATTCTCATTCTCATTCTCATCCCCACTCGTATTCCAAGATGCCGGATCCATATCAAAATGGAAATGGAATCACAAATGAATACACACGTACGCATACACATCCTCCTCCTCGCCCCTACATCGCGAATCCCGAATTCGAATCCCACATCTCCACGTACCCATATCCCAACCCCAACCCCAACCCCTACACCACACCCCACAAACGCATCTACACACCTCCCGGCTTCCGGCACGAAAATTTCTCAACCTCAAACCTCACACTCTTAGCACCCTCTTCATCTCCGTCTTCAACTCCCTCACCCTCACCCCAAGAATCTCCATCTCCATCTCCATACCCACCACCCTGCACACCCTCCAGCGCGCCTCTCTATCCCCACTCCCACTCCCAACACCCCACCTGGACCGAAACATATCAATCCTATCGACATCTCTGGGGTACCGAGCGCATGGCACGATTATCGCCTCCTTCTCTATCCACACCACCTCCCCCAACCACTCCTCCTCGACACCATACCCCCAACCCCACACCGCACTCCAATTTCCCTCCTCTTTCCCAATCCCAATCGCAATCACAATCAAAATCACAATCAGCTCATCCCAATACTCACTTATCATCGCCACAGTGGTGATTGACCGAATACTCGGTTCGGGTCTGACTTTCTTGGTTTAGATGGGGGGTTGGAGGAGGATGGATGGGATTGGATGGGGTGAGATTAAATCAGGCGAGATCAAATTAGATTGGATCAAATAGATTTGATTCCATTATCTATCTATCCTTCTCGAAGGAAAGAAATCGGTATCTTCGCTTCTGATTTCTTTTCTTCAATTGCTTTCCTCTAGATGAGATACCAAATACAAATGAGAAATGAATACTGTAGGAACAATTCCATCACATTCTCATCTAATCCATTAAAATGTTATCACTGGCATCCCAAAATTGTGCATGAGAAAACGAGTGTATATATCAACTGAATTAATTAATTCGGCGGCATACTTTGATGATGCCTCTCATCTCATACTCTATGTGCAGTACAGATATATCCATCTATTCGCAATCACCACATCAAGATTGCGTTGACAACCCCATGCATACCCTAAGAATATTTATGTACAAAAGTCCCTCTCAGTAATAGACCGAATATCCACAAGCTGCGCCATATGTCAAACCAAGCTTGCAGTCATTCTTACTCAATCAGTACCATCCCTCATTTTCAACGCCATTCTTCAACTCCCATTCCATTCCAAGTAAAAGCGCCATGCTAAAAGAAGAATATATGATAAAATAAGTATGAAGGGAAAGGTTCCCCGATTTCGAAGTAGAACCAGTTACCTCATTGACTGGTCCATCGGTTTATTCATTCCCAAATTCTCGTGTCATGACTCTTCAAGCGGTGTCATTAGGGGACTTTTCCTTGTCGGACTACCCGTTCTACTTCTTCTTCCCGCGCCCAAAGAATGTAAAGCAGGTGCCAATCTTTCTCGACTTTCCGTTCTGACGACCAGACCACTTCTATTCCATGCATTTGGCAAGCCGCTTCCCAGACCGAGGCCAATACCTTGGCCATGCTGCGAATTATTATCGAAATAATTAGCCGCCTCAAAATTAACCACATTCAACTTTGGCGTTGCCAATCCAGAAGATCTTCCTACCCGAGATCCTTCACTTCCGTCCGAATTATCGTTTTCTTCGGATGAATCGATGTCACCTAATTCGAACTCAGCAGCGGCATCACCATCTTCCAATACTCGTTCATAGCTAGTAGAGCCTCGAGATCCAAATAACTTTCCTGCGCCGAAGAAACCGCGAGAGCCTTTCTTTGGACTACCTGGCCGACGGTTCCGACGTAAAATTGTATTGACACCCCTATATAACCGAAGTCTTCTATCTCTCTTGCGGAATAGATAAGCGAAGAGTGCTAAAAGAAAGAAAAACAAGAGAAGCCCGGGAGCGGATCGAGAGTGTGCCTTTTCAATGAGATCATCGGCTGCATCAGACCAATCATCGTCGTCCTGGGGTATAGGATTTGCATTAGAACCAGCCAGTTGAAAGTCTGTAGGGACCCCCAAAGTATTACTTCCAAAGCCGACTGGTAGGGCATCCTCACTTGCTGGAGGAACTTGACCAGATGCATACAATATCATCTTTCCCAATGTCCAACTGACTTCTACTCCATCAATCTTGTCAACTGCTTGAAATGGATC
Organism: Botrytis pseudocinerea; assembly: GCA_019395245.1. Lineage (NCBI taxonomy): Eukaryota > Fungi > Ascomycota > Leotiomycetes > Helotiales > Sclerotiniaceae > Botrytis > Botrytis pseudocinerea. The sequence continues at coordinate 140,786 of JAHXJK010000081.1, read as the reverse complement.
CAAGAAACCTTTGCCTTTCGAGTGAAGCATCATTTCCTTCGTCGCATTGTAATTTGGTCCCGGCCTCTCCAATCCAACTCTTGGTACCCCAATTCCGTCGTGGAGAACATTAATTAACCATGAAGCTTTGAAGCAAACTTCTTGCGCTGTCTTGACATCCACCTTCTTTCCCCATTTCTTCTTCTTGACTTCTGTCTCGATATCGTCCCATTCCTCACTACAGAAATCTTTTACCAAAGCTTGATATTTTGTGAAATCATAGGCTCTATCTTTGTGTGACATCTCGAAAACCTCATGAGTTGTGTGCCAATACTCAGAAACTCCAACGAAATGGTTGACGTCGAAATCGATAGCAGGAACGTGTTGTCCGTGAAGCAAGCAAGGTTTGTCGGCACAAGGGGCATCCTTATCCAACAAGGGATATGTCGCTGCTAAGCATTGATCGAATTGACCGGTGCCTAATAAGATTGGGGTTTTTCCTGTCGGTTTCGAGCCGTCAACAACATCTCCATCCAAGGTTGTTTTGAGACCAGCTGGAAGACATGGATCGAGCAATTCTTTGGTATCCTTGGTGTAAGAAGCGTCCTTCAAACTTTCGATGAAGCGATGTCTAGCTTGGTTGACACCAAATCCTAACCATGTTGTAGTGAAAACTTTATATTCCGCAGGTTGTCCATTCATAGTTCGCATTCGTAATAACTTGAGGTCATTTGCATGTTTTTCGGCTTCAGTAGTATTGGGCGCAAATGCAATTTGCGCTGACGCTCCACCCATATCTAAGAATCCATATGTATGGTGCCCTTTGCCATGGGCATGTTCCTCTGGTGTGTCGAAGCCTCCGAGTAAATAATTTGCGGCGATCCATCCATACAGTCCTTCTGTTTCACCGGGGATAACTTGGATATGTAAACCACAATCTGGTAAGTCGAACTTTGTATGCTTTTGGGCATAGGCGCAAATCTCGGATAGAAGTACATTTTGTTGAACCTGAGGTAGTAATCGCACACCAGCTGTTGCCATCAAGAATATTGGTGTATCGGATACCTGGTCTTTCGGGACGATATCGAGAGCGTGGTCGAGGAGCTGTTGTAAATGTTCTGGGCCAACATCTTTAGGCTTTTCGCCGAACGTCGATACGCCTGGTTTAATCTTCTTCGTCCACTTCTTGTTGGTTTCTAGCTTGGGTAAACTTTGTAGGGTGAGGGCATCGGGATTCTGCAATGCTTTGGCACTGTTAAGCCATCTATAGATGTGAACTCGAGTGCCTGACGAACCCGCGTCCAGGATGACACCATATCGCCCTATTTATTGATAGTTGTTGGTTAGCAAAGGTTGGCTGTGGTGTAAGTACAGCTGATGGATTAATTGAAGGGTTAGTTTACATTTACCCATGAGGAGAATGGGAATCGATTGAAATTGGTGAAAGGTATCGAGGTGACGAGAGGTGATGAGAGTCGAGGTGAGTTGGGGGAATTGATGGGAAGGGTGGTTGGTATGCTTGATAGGGTGGTTTCTCCAATTCCTTATCTCTTCGATATTTCGCGAGGATTAAGATTACGAATGTATGTGTATGTGTGAGGTGAGACGAGATCTGATGTGACGTGACGTGAGGTCAATCAGCTTTCCCTCAGCTCAATCCCTTATCTCGGTGGCAGATTTGCGAGTCGTGTTGAGATCATGAATTTGAATGCATTCGGACGAAGTTTCGATCGGGAAGAGCGAAAGGGGTGTGTGTGCGGGATGGTATGGACGGAGTGGGACGATGAAAACGAATGGAATGCTCTTCAATCAACGAAACTATTGAGATCAAAGCAAGGACGAGACTGTGTACTCGTACATGAAGACAGGTTGTGAATTAAGTAATAAGAAGAGTTTAATAATTGGGGTTCCTCCTTCGTATTGCGATGGCGATGAGATATCTACCAGGCAGATGGTCTGCATGAACGAATGTGAATGAATGCGAATATGAACGTGAAATTCAAATTGAGTGGTGGTGGTGGATTGGTGGAGATTAGGTAATCGTGCTAGGGAGGTCCAGATGATTTTACTGCAGGACCAAGGCGCTACGAGCGCATTAGTAAGCACCGCTTCATGCGGTATAAACGCTTGGGAGATTGTGGGACGTGATTGGACGACGACGGGAAGATAACCAGATTTATGCCTTAATATGCATCGACACACCGGTGCCGATCTAAGGCCACAAGATCTATATTTAAAACACCCGCCAGTAACCTTATTGGGAATAACCTTTTCACCCAGTCCACCTGCATGGCGCACCTTCATCATTCCATACATTGAGTCCATTCATCAACCAATCGTTCCGACTCCAATCGCTCCCCCCCACTGAATCCACCAAACAAACTTCTTTTCTTTTGGCATCGACGGAAAACCCCTCCTTGAAAAGTTGGGGATGACAATACGAGCCTGCCAATGATTCTCTCTGTTGATTCGAGTATGTTGCTTATCATTCCCGCGCTGTACATGTACGGAAAACCCCAACTTCAAAGTTTGCATGGTGGTTACAACTTGCTACATATCAATACGAAAGGCCACGTAATTTCGTGCCTTCTCTAGGATCTACTGAAACTTCAACCAACTGACCGTTGCAGCCACTAGTTGCTCGCTCAATCATAGAAAGGATCGATCTACACACACTTACACCCTCGTCGCAGGTATATCAACCTTCCTATAACGGGGTTGAGATAACATGCAATTTTATCCAGCAACCATATGTGGCTTCAGAGTGGCTATCTTGTTGATCAAGGACTTTACTCGCTGACATCTCATTCTTCTCGTCCTCGCCTTGAATCTCACACTTGCTGCACACAAACATACATAAGCATGCAATGTTTATTCGTCTCTTTTCTGAAGACCGAGATAGTTCTCAAACCACAGTTGGAAAGGGTGCAATGCCGCGTAATGCATGGACGTGCGCCGTCTGTTCTCGTGACATTGGATGAATGTCAAACAGCACCAACCACATGTACTTTGAAGATGTTCACCCTTCATAGGGAATGATTGGAAGCATAAGGTGTAGAACATGAAGGCGTTTATGCTACTTTCGAATGGCTAAAGAGGCTAGAATCTACTTCGTATGGAGTGGGAACTTCACTAGTACTGATTGGGACTAGCTCCCTTGAAATTGCTACCACAGGATCATGAATAACTTCAACGTATATTCTATAAATGTGATGGATGTTCTCGAAATTCCCAAACATTGTTATTTGTGTTTGGCACTCTCATTAATGCAGTTGTATCGAAATTCTATGTCATACTCTACTTACTACTGGTGAAGCTCTGACCAAGTGATTGAGTTTGTAGACTGTAGACGGTCTCGATCGTCATTATTGAACATTCCCGTGTCAATCATTTTGTTTTTGGGGGGAATAGAAAAGCGTGTTCGCCTAGAATTTTCATTACTGGCCACACTCTTTTTCTATCTATTAACGTATGACAGATGCCTATTGTTAGTAGAATGTTCATGTCCCTATCCTAACATTCTTGTGTTGGTTTTTAGTTGAATCCTCGGCCGGGTCAGCTATAGATAACTTTTTGTCATTTTTTTCTTTATTGTGTTCAATTCCCCAGTTTTACCGCCTATGAAACTGTGCTGCCTAGCATATCTAGATATGCCTTTGGCGACGGTACACAACGGGAAGGTCTCGACCTACGAGTTGGTATCCACAGGTTCCACTTCTTATTTTTGTACGTCTTCGAAATGTCCAGTTCTGAACAATCTGTAGGCTTCAACAATTGAAGATCGAGCATCGTACAAATTTGTTTATGGGTTGAACGAATTGGCCAAAATTCTACACTATAAGAATAGTTTGATTGCCCAAATAGTATTCATCAGAATCATCAATACTACTCTACAATCGTCTTCTTGCATTGAAACCCCCAAGTCCACAACTTAAATAAATCTTGCGGTATTCAGCTTTCGTAGGCGCAGGATAAAAATACAGACAGCTATCGAGCTTTCAATAAACACTTCAGAGCAAAATGCTTTCTAAAGAGGACATCAATCTTTGGAACGCTCAGAATGAACAAACGGCACGTTCGGCAAGAGGAAGCCGGCATTCTAAATCTTCTGGGCATGGATCGAGACAACCTAGTTCTGTAGGTTATCATCCTGCATCGTTTAAAGGAGCACCTTCAACGTTTTCGAGTGTATCGCATGGAGGACCACCTCCAATGGCTCCAATGGCTCCATCTAAAGTACCATCCGCGAAAAAATCGGCAGTAAAGAGGCGAGGTGTGGAAAAGGTTAGAGGGACAAGTGTCTGGAGTGAAAATGAGGAACAAGGAGAAGATGAAAGATCGAAAACAAATAAGCATGGGGAACACTCAGATGGGGAACACTCAGATGGGGAACACTCAGATGGGGAACACTCAGACGAAGAAGACTCAGACGGGGAAGGCTCAGACGGGGAAGGCTCAGACGGGGAAGGCTCAGACGGGGAAGGCTCAGACGGGGAAGACTCAGGCGGAGAAGACTCAAATGGGGAACACTCAGATGGGGAAGACTCAGACGGGGAAGACTCATCAGCACCGAGCCAAAAGAGTAAACGAGCTGATACAAGAGCTCGTAGGGACCCACGTCATGAAAGATCACCAACACCGAGCCATAAGAGTAAACGAGATGATACAAGAGCTCGAGACTCAGATCAGGAAGACTCGGATGAAGAAGACTCATCAGCACCGAACCACAAAAGTGGAAAAGGTGATGGAAGAGCTCGAGACTCACATTATAAAGGATCAGTAACATCGAACCACGGAAGTAAACAAAATAAAGGAAGAGCTCGAGACTCGGATCACTTTGAAAAGCGAGATGGTGAAAGTAAAAATGAAATGCTTCAAGAACCAAGTTCAATGAAAAATGGCGATCAACCTCGAAATTCAAATCCCCATGGGGGACCAAGAGGAGATAATAGAAAATCTGTCCATGCGGATTCCGTAAATGGTGACACAAAATCTCAAAAATCCACGCAATTCAAAGCAAACACTCCGGGATGGATAAGGAAAACTAAAAAACCTTCCGAGTCGATAGCAGGCGATTCTGGAAAGAGTTCTAAGAGTGTTGTGGGATATACAAGAGATAGGGTCGGATCTTCAAGATCAAAGAGTAATCATGGAGATGGTGAGAGAGATGATGATAAAAGTCAGAGGGGAGGTGAAAGTGGAAAAAGAGATATTGGAAAGCCCTCAAAATCAATAAAAGATAGTAGGAGAGATGGTAAGAGAGATGATGATAAAAGTCAGAGGGGAGGTGAAAGTGGAAAAAGAGATATTGGAAAGCTTTCAAAATCAATAAAAGATAGTGGGAGAGATGGTAAGAGAGATGATGATAAAAGTCAGAGGGGAGGTGAAAGTGGAAAAAGAGATATTGGAAAGCTTTCAAAATCAATAAAAGATAGTGGGAGAGATGGTAAGAGAGATGATGATAAAAGTCAGAGGGGAGGTGAAAGTGGAAAAAGAGATATTGGAAAGCCTTCAAAATCAATAAAAGATAGTGGGAGAGATGGTAAGAGAGATGATGATAAAAGTCAGAGGGGAGGTGAAAGTGGAAAAAGAGATACTGGAAAGCCCTCAGAATCAATAAAAGATAGTGGGAGAGATGGTAAGAGAGATGAAAATAAAAGTCAGAGGGGAGGTGAAAGTGGAAAAAGAGATACTGGAAAGCCCTCAGAATCAATAAAAAATAGTGGGAGAGATGGTAAGAGAGATGATGATAAAAGTCAGAAAGGAGGTGAAAGTGGAAAAAGAGATATTGGAAAGCCTTCAGAATCAATAAAAGATAGTGGGAGAGATGGTAAGAGAGATGATAATAAAAGTCAGAGGGGAGGTGAAAGTGGAAAAAGAGATACTGGAAAGTCTCCAGAATCAATAAAAGATGGCGGGAGAGATACCAAGGGAGATGATAATATTAGCCAGAAGGGAAATAAAAATGAAGGAAGAGATACTAGAAAACCCTCAGGATCAATAAAAGATGGTGGGAGAGATGGTAGCAAGGGCAAAGCGGATAATGAGAGAAAAGCTAAAAGTGGACCCCACGGATCCGAAGATGACGAAAAAACCCTAGTACCTGATAGAGAGTATCACGATAGCCAACATGCTGAGAAAGGAGATGGCAAACACAGTGAGAAGGGAGATGGTAAAAAAAGGGCTTCATCAAGTGCAGATAAAAGTCGAGCCAGCCCACTTAAAGACATTCAAGAAGACTCCGAGGGTTCTGAAGAATTGGATCTCCAAAGAGCTGATGCAGAAGGAGCTCGGAGACCCAAAAAATCGGCCACGATCGCGTCGGATACGACATCCAAGGAACCTACAAAGCCTAAAAGAAAGGGGGAGTTTACCTCAAAAACCGTACCGCTAGGGGCGAAAGTCGTATCAAAACATGGGTTTGCAAGGAAACCAAGACCAACAGATGCTAGGGTGTCCTGGATAGACCCTAAGGTGAGGGTAGATGGCGAAAAGAGAGCAAGAGAGTGGGGTTACGATGTATGACAAACTCCTATTGCGAGCTATGAAAGCTAGAAGGTTGACTGTTGAACGGAGCTGTCTTGGGATTTTTGCTGGACGTTTTGCTTGGGTTTACACGACTTGATTTGGGGCTGAATATCTTGTTGGCGTTTTTGGGGACTTTGTTTAGATTTGCTTGTCTTTTTGTGGTGGGATATTTTGGAATCAATAGATTAGATGTCAATAAATTGTTGCAGTTTAATTAACTTTTCTGTGAGAGAGTGTGTGGGCGTGTTTGTATTTGTGTGTACCGCCTCCTTATTTTCTATCCAGAACGCGCAGTGCAAGATACTACAAAGATAAGCTCATCTTTAGAGAACTAGTCTTCGGGGACAAACGCGTAAGAAATTACAGCATGGGATTATTCAAATGTTATCATTCTGTGCACTACACCCGTACACTCGTACACGCGACATGTATGCATGATATTTCGCAAAATCTCCAGAGCGCTATTAGTGTTTTGTGCAGTGATTAGCTTAGTTCTAGACTTGTAGTCAAAAACGAACTCGATAGATGCCAGAAAAATAAATGGGAAGTAGTTAAATTTGTAGATGCTAGATAGATGTGCATCGAGAGATGGATAATTGGATACTGAAGTAGCTATATATTAAACCTCTTGGAAGCCTACTTACTGCATGACCGATATATATTAGAATAGCTCTTTGTTTCCACATCTTTTTTTTTTCTGGGTATGTTGCATTTAACAGTTCTGCAATCAAATTGAGTTTTAAATGATTTTAGGTGACCTCTCTCTCTCTCTCTCTCTAAGTTTTGAATTCAAAATGCTGCGTTGTACATCGACTTCCAATCTAGACTTCGAGTGACGTCCTAACTAAAAAACATCTCGACCTTGAAAACGGCCCCTTTCTTCATTGTCCCAGAAGGATTACAACCGAAAGTTTGAAACGCAGGTGGGCTAGCCTCAAATCAGGCCACGCCTCTACCACCAGTCAGGTAAAATTAGCATCCCAGCCCTCAAAGCATGGTCGTGGCCATGACCATGCCCACGACCTTTAGATTCTGTCTTGGGCCTCGGATTTTTAGATCTGCCTACTAGGCACGATTCTATTATTTATAACTTGTTGTTCCAGGGATTATTGTTGGATTCAAGCTCAAATAAATTCCTAACAGGTGAAATATAGACCTAGTCTATGTAGGTCATGCACCGCATACATAGACAACTACATAGATACATTGTAGAAGAAGTATAGTTGTGTTGGTATTATGCTTCAGACATTTATCCTAGACACAAAGACCTATATCTTTTCAAAGTCATGACCATCTGTATACGATATTCAGCACATCACAGAACATCACAGAAAATCATATCATATCAATTCTGCTCTTTGAATAGTCACTTGACTTAACTGAAAAATCCATTCACCACATCTCCATTTTCAATTTTCGAAATAACGATTCTGGCCCGAACAATAAAATAACAACATCAGCGAATTAGCCTCGAGAAAAAATACCTTTCGATATCGCAATCTACAGACAATAAAAGACGTGCCTACCAACCCAACTTGAAAAGGCTAGAAAGCAACGGTAGAGCCATAAAGTCAATAATCAATATGACTAGCAGAGGTGGTGAGTCTAGAGGCAAGCCGTCGATTATAGGAAGCGATTGAGAAAAAGATAGAAGGAAAAAAAGAGAAGCGAAAGGCCTACAAGAGGAGAAGGATAGTGATCTAATCGCAGTGCCAGCACGCAAGAGTCTTCTGGTCATGGTCCTACCGTTCCTAGAGCTCCCAAGAAGAAAGATCACAAAGTCCCTGTAAAAATGTCTTCAGGTGAAAGTAGTGAAAAATTGGAAACGGAGAACAATCAAACGACATTAATTCCCAAAAAGCAATTGCTTATACTGAACATGAGAATCCTAGTGTTTCTGGACATGGAGGAATAAGTTATTCTGAATTGAACGAAGCTAGTGTTCCTGTATATAAAAACCCAGAAAGCCCATATTACCAGGAATGAGCCCTGAAAGCGCTTTGCATGACGGGAATCGCGGCCTAGTCAGTCATGAGAGTAAGACAAGTTAGCATGTATCTAGCAATCTAATAATGAAGATTTCTATACTATATCAGCACACAATGATGGTTAAATTATTCATTGCAATACATATAAGCTATATTATATAAAACTAGTAACACAAGAAAACAAAGACGAATATTCCCACTATGAATTTCTAAGCGTTTCGATTGCATTTCCTTGAAAACTTAGAGATATTCAATGAATTCAAATGAGTATTGCTTCAATGTTGCCTTTTGAGAGGTTGTTTATTGAGCTTCAATATTTCCGTATCTTTTCAGTAATTTACATTATCATTGATAATTGTGTTGGTATGATATTCGATGAACAATCGAACACATTGAAACGCAGAGTTGAAATTATAACATGCTTTACTATCAGCTGTTCAATATAGCGAGGTGTATATAAAAATTGTCGAACACTTCCCCAAGTATCAGGCCTAACAGCGAAATCGAAAAAAGAGTCACCTCTAGGCACTAAATAGAAGAGTATAGGCCAAGAATTTCTTATAAGGTAAAGCACCCCGCTTGGAAGTAGACATGATAGTTTATTGTGCGCACCTTACCGTAGAGTTGTGCAACAACTATTACGTTGAATTACACTATTTTATTATAGCAGTCACCCAACTTCTTATATAGCAATTGTTACATCAACGATAACAACGTGGTACTTTGCATAAACCTCATCTTAAGTAATCATATTTACATAACTCATCTCATCAAAATCAGTTTGAACTTATTAGTATTCAAACGAGGTAGTTCTGAGGCCTCAGGGCCCTGTGATTCTCTAGCTGGCGTCGAGAGATTAGCTCTATCAAGTCAGATGATTTTATGTGATTGATAGATCTAATCTACAGCACCTATCTTGAGCATACGTAGCTCTGATTGTCTCCATTTTGAAAAAGAGACATAGATTATTGCGTTTCGTGGTTAGGATAGAACATCCTGAGCGTCTGAATTCACTTGATTGATCGTTCGTTCCCGTTCTTTGCTCCCTCACATAGCATTTGTGCTGTATTTGAATTATTTGATGCCTCAATAGAAATAAAAATTACATGAAACCTTGACTAAATTTTTGCCAAAATGATTACCCAAATTCTCTGAATATTGCGGTGTATGGGGTTGCGCTCCTGAAGTTATTATGGGAGAAGCCAGAGTTAGAACGTATAAGAAAAGCCACCGGGTTCAAACTTTATTGAATCACAGTCTAAATGTTCAAGTAAGAATGCAGGCTCGCGATGTAAATTCAAAGAACAAAAGGTACAAGAAAGATTTATTATCTGTTCATTGTCTCAAGCAAATCATTGAGACTTGTCAATTGATCTAAGCTTTAGTAGCTGGAACCGACTCAATATTAAGATAAGGTTTATCAATGACAAGGCCTGTATGGCGGTTCACAAGAAACAGTCTTAAGCTCAGACTGCTGAACTTATGCTTGTAGCTCTAATTATTTTTGGAGAAAACATACACCCATCTCTGCAGTCTTTGCTGACCGAGTTTTTCAATCACTCAGAGATCGAGAATTTGGGGGTCAACGATACATTGCAGAGACACTCAAGTATGATGAGTTTCCATGTTATCTTCCTCGATTCGTATTCATGTTCATGAGCGTGGCCTTTACTTTAGTCAAACTTTGAATACGGCCCTGTAGATGCGATTTCTCCCGTCCTCGATATGATTGAGAAGTTAAAGGAACGGCTTTCATCATAATTCGCGCAGGTGGTATGGTATGGAGCTTCCCATTACCGGGTCAATGATTGGAAACAATCGGTAGATATGTTTTTGGTTCTAGACCACGTAAGGGTGTGCGCAGAAATTTTTCGAACAAGAAATATGACGTTAGCTGTGGTAGAAACGCAAATTGGTAATCTCTGAGGCAAAAAAAAACTCAAATTTGATTCAACTGCAAGTAACTTCCCGAAATGGAGTTCTAGATGTGGACGATTCTGGTAACATCTACCCATCGATTTCGGGAAGGAGTAACCAGCCTTACACACTAATCGGGTAGGAGCTTTAAGTTCAATAGAAGGAGTGCTTGCCCGGATAGACGTAGATTTTGGATCATGTAGAAAAATATGATAAGCTAGACCCCAGACAGCTACATTCCGGTGCAGTATCTGTGACTACATGGGTGATCTACAATCTCCATAGTTCCGGAATTCATTTGGGCAACACAAAGTCCACAACTCCAGACTGATATCCTAACAAAGCAAATCCAAATTGGGGAGAGTGATTGTAGAACTTCAATACTTACCGCTTGTCCTCGATTCCAGAATTGATCCAAGCACAGTCCTGTGGTCTAGAGATCACGTGACCTTGCGGAAAAACTATATGATCGCGTGTTGGTTTCGTCTTATCTTATCTGGAAGGTAGCCAGCGAGCCAGCCCTATTCGCTTGAAGTTACTTGAAATGAAGGGGAAAATCGGATGACATTTACGCACGCGTACACCGGTGCAAAATGGGGGATCTAATCGTACAATTATCTAAACCTAATTGACGTGGGTACCACGTTACAGTATCCAGACGTGTGGTAATATTGTGATGACACTGTTGTTCAACTTCGATACTTGTGATCAAATTTCGATACAGTTTCAAAAAATTGCTTCGAAGTTCGAATATTGAGCCAAGAAAGAAGAAACACTGCTGAACTTATGAAGTTGGCTCTCTCGGGTCCCAAGACACCACTAGAATATCCCCAGACTCTCAGAGTCTCCACGACCCACGCCGAGATTCTTGACCGAAATCTTTACCCCGAGCCCCTCTGCCCTAGCTTTTTGCCCAGCAAATACCAAGACGCCAGAAAAGAATGAATGAGAACGCAAAAAACGTGTCAAACACTTTTCTGAAAGATCGTCCTCTACCCCTCTACCCCAGATTTTTGCCCAGAATTTACCAAGACGCCAGAGAAGAAACTGAAAATGAACGCAACAACATATCAAACAATGCCCAAGAGGATCGACCTCTGCCCATCTTATTTTTAGTACTAAACTGACATGACATTTTGACACATTTTGACACTCGGGAATTAAGAAGCTATCAAACTTTGGCAGGCAGTGTATTCCGACGTCGGCCCAAGACTTGTTTAATTTCCCCAAGATCTGTTAAGGAGTTCTTGGTTTCTCGAGCAGTAAAACCCCTCCTGAACCACCCCCAAAGCCTTCCGTCTTGGTGATAAAAGCTTGAAACAATTCCAAGATACCAAGGCGAATTGAATCATGAAGTACCGAAACTATTCAGCTTTCTCTCGCTCACACCGCAACGCCAATGCTGACTGGGTGTTGAGTACGGACGCCATCAATAGCAGGGGTGTCACCGGATTCACAATATCACCCAGTACAATACGACAGCGACGTCGAAAGGCGTTTGCCAAAGAAGTGTGCACTCCGTCGTTCCATTAGACCGTCGGCATCCCAATTTTATATACTGGAGAAGAATTTGGAATCTCCAACCTATTTGTAATTCCGAGGTTGTATTGTTTTCACTCCGTATTAGGCGTTCTCGGTAGACTTGCCTTGTGTGTACGGTACCTACCTAATAAGTACAGAGTGAGCGCGGATGCATCGTTCCATTCGGATCGGACAATTAAGACTCGAGGTAGCTCTTGGAAGATTTGCGGCATATTGTTTTTAGTCTCCTAAGTAAGCTTCAAGCCAGGGCAGTGGCCAGTTGAATCCCCACACTTACACAGATAAAATGTCAGTAAAACGACACCATTTTAGAGAATTGGTCGTTAGAGATAAAGTCTAGACATATTTCTATTAGTCAATAACTTCAAGATCTGGTATACAGAGTGGGAGACTTGGTCTGTGTCTACATTGTCGCCGTTTCGATCATGCTCGCCATGCAATGCTATGATACTGATCATCGCAGGAGTCCATGCCATATGTCAAAAAAAAAATACCCTAGCCAGAAGAAAAGAAGATATTGACACCCACCTAGCATATGGCAAGCCCGCATTCAGCCGAGGAATAGCAACCAAACCAGGATCAAACAAGCTCATTCACTGGATTACGTTCCACTTTTCCCCCATTCTCCATGCGGGGAGCGCTAGGATTTCCTGTTGATAATGACTGCGCTAAGAACAAATCAAACATTTTCGAACGCTAAGATCATCAGCTGATGAATCAGAGTCCTAGAGGAGATGATGGAGGCATGCATGTATCCATGGTTAGCAGATGGAAGATCGTAAAAAAAGTTGGTGTCTAACTATCGCTGGAACGTTTCCTTGTGCTACTTGTGCGGTATCAATGAGAGACAGATAAGTAGGTAGCTCCCCGCCTCTTATTTCTGAAATAATCTCATCAATTCATCCTCATTCTTCATTTATTTCAAGTCAAGCTTCGTGTTGACACGTGCTATCACTCCTCTGTTGGAGTGATTACTGGATATTGTAACTCTACTTTCCAATTGGCAACGACCCCAATCACTTAATTGCTTAGATACCTTACCATAAGACCCGAACCAGGAAAATAAGAGAATCGACAGGTACGAACATAAATTATCCTGCTAATCGCAGCAGGAATTTTACACCAAAAGCTAACAACTCTGTCGCAGATATCAAAGCTTAACATGGCAGACCAATACGGTGCTGCAGGCTATGATGGCCGGACAGATGAATCTGAATCTCCCCAGAAGATGTCCATTGGGGAGTATTGCAGGACCCGAGTTTCCACACTCAAGCCCCCTATGCACAAGGCTCCTAACCCATTCAAACTTCTGGCTATGTTGAATGGAAAACAATGGCTCTTCTTCCTTGTGGCGTTTGTTGCTTGGGTATGTTCTGAACTATTGACACCATTAGCTTCCTCCCGCTAACTATTCTGCCTAGACTTGGGATGCATTCGATTTCTTTACAGTTAGTCTTACTGTTTCGGACCTCGCAGAGGAGTTTGATAAGACTACTACGGACATCACATGGGGTATTACATTGGTTCTCATGTTGAGATCTGTTGGTTCTATTATCTTTGGACTCGCAGCAGATAGATATGGTCGAAAATGGCCCTTCATTGTCAACAACCTTCTATTCATCGCCCTCGAACTCGGTACCGGTTTCTGTCAAACCTACAAGCAGTTCCTTGCGTGTAGAGCCCTCTTCGGTATTGCGATGGGCGGATTGTATGGAAATGCTGCCGCTACAGCACTTGAAGACTGCCCCGAAGAAGCTCGCGGTTTGATGTCTGGTATACTTCAACAAGGATACGCTTTTGGATATCTCCTCGCAACAGCTTTTGCTAGAGGATTGGTAAATACTACTAGTCATGGATGGAGACCTTTGTTCTGGTTCGGTGCAGGCCCACCTGTTCTCATCATCATATTCCGTCTCTGCCTTCCAGAAACAGATGCGTACAAGGAGCGTGTTCTCGTTCGAAATGAGCGAGGTAATATCGGAGCTACCTTCATTGCCGAAGGAAAGGTAGCATTGAGGGAGCATTGGCTCTTGTTGATTTACTTGGTACTTCTCATGGCTGGTTTTAACTTCATGGTAAGCTCTCTCCTCACCACTGATCGCAAGACACCTTACAATATTCATACTAACCAAAATCCAGTCTCATGGTTCCCAAGATCTCTACCCAACCATGCTTAAAAATCAATACAATTTCTCCGCAAATGCTGTAACCGTCATTCAAGTTGTCGCCAATCTCGGTGCTATGACCGGTGGTACTTTGGTCGGTTACTGTTCCCAAATATTTGGTCGTCGCTTCTCCATCATTGTCATATCCATCCTCGGCGGTGCTCTCCTCTACCCCTACACATACACCTCCTCCAGCGCCATTATCGCCGCAGCCTTCTTCGAACAATTCTGCGTCCAAGGGGCCTGGGGTGTTATCCCCATCCATCTCATGGAACTTTCTCCCGGCTCTTTCCGAACCTTCGTTGTCGGTACCTCATACCAACTCGGGAATCTCGTTTCCTCCGCTAGTTCGACTATCGAGGCCCAATTGGGAGAAAGATTCCCTCTTCCACCTAAAGGCAAAACAGCTCGTTTTGAATACGGAAAGGTAATTTGTATTTTCATGGGCTGTGTGTACGCCTATGTGATCTTATTGACATTTTTGGGACCGGAGTATCTAAAAAGGAGCTTTGATGTTCAACACGATAGTGATTTGGCAGCGGCAGCAGGCCATGATACAATTGAGAAGAGTATGAAGAAGATGAGGGGAAACGGGGGTGTGGAGAATGAATCAATTGAGGATATGGATGCAGGGTTGGAGAAGGGAACTGCACGGAACATTGATTGAAGACAGATTTGGAGGGAAACGATGGGTGAAGTGGAACGTACGAAAGGAATGAATTGCTTTGGATATAGTTTTTGAATTATTGTATAGGTATATGTCAATAAATAGCTCCACTGCAGGATAAATGAATCATGACATAATGAACTATATCTTGCTACTTGTAACGTGCCAATTTCCATCTTCTGTGCCCATCATGACTTGCAGTGCAATTATATATCCTCTGCAACCCTTTACAAACACAACGCGAGTGAAGACTATCGCGGTGAATTGCCGGGTGGCGTTTAAAAAGCTGACTGGGAGGAGTCTGGCTCGAAAAGAGTTATAGTATATAATTACGAGGGTGTACATTTGACCAACTCTACCTGGTGGTCGTTATCAAGGAGTTTGACGGAGTGTGAGGAAGAACCTTTTGCCCAAATTGTCCAGTGCCGAAAATGTTAGTCTCGTCGAATCATTATATTCTTCAGGGTGGTCTTGGTGAAAAGAGTGATTTGTACTAATGGTCAAACTTGGCCCGATGAATATAGGAAAAAAAGTTGTAATGTCAATAGTTGAGAGTGATGGCATGTGTGTTCTTCATCACGTAAATGTTGCATTTATAGTTGGATCTTGAGATCTCTTTAACCCTCCCCCACCAAATTGACAAAATGGTATATTATGTCTTGCAGGTTTCACCCGCACTCCATCATGTTTTCCCTGCCTTGGGGAATTCCAGATGCAAAGTACTCACAAAAGGTCCCTAACCTAGCAAATACAAGGTTGGACAATGAAAGTATCCAATATCGAGGCTCCACTGATGCAGCTCGAACTGATGCAGCACGAACTGCCGAATCGTTTGGTCTCCGAATCATTCCAGGAGTCGTTACTCGTCCAAGATTCATCACTATCCATCATCACCCGTTTCATTTCCTATCCAAAATTCATCATTTATCTCTCATCACCCTTCAATTTACCAGGTATTTCTTCTAAATCTTCCACACTCTCAATTTCCAGGACTTTCGAAACTTCCGCAGTATTCCTCATCAGCTCCTTGGCCCCAGCATATAGCATTCGCTGTTCGGCATTGACTGTAGGTGGGAGGTAGAAGATGAGGACATATGGGACGGAGAGACGGCCGGAGGGCTAGGGTAGGTTAGCCTTTGATAGGTAGAAAAGAAGGAAAGGGATGATATACCAGTGTGCAAGGATAGCTTAGGAGAATAAACCGAGGTGAATGATCTGGAAGGTCATCGCCTATCGATTCGAGATCTTTATATACAGTTCCATCTTCATCCTGTTTTATTTCGAGATTGCTTTTATCGATAAAGTCTAAGGGATAAGAGGGAATCAGCAGACGTTCCATGCCGTGTAATCTCGGAGCAGTTTGATGATATTGTTTATCCCATACTCATTTAAATAATATCAAAGTTGTTTCTCAGCAATAACCCGAGGGTTATATGAAGGTGGTGGTGCAACTGGTGTGTAATCATTGTGGGGTTTGGTTGGAGGAACATGCAAACATCTTGAAAGGAGAGAGGGAGACAAACATATAACAGCTTGGGGATCGCTTGCGCGCGAAGTCCCGAGTCTAAATTTACGTAGATGTGCCTTCGTCTCGGTGCTGAACGTATAGAGGCGCGATTCTGAAGACTAGATCGAATGGTCAATCGCGCGTTTTGAGGAGTGGGAAGAAGGCATGTTACCATTATGAAGTTGTTGATGTATCAAACATACGTGTCTGGTAGGAGTGCAAAGGAGAGAGTTGTGGTCGAGGTTAAAGTAAGGGCTGGGTATTTCCTTGTATGTCGAGGTATGAAATCGTAGAAGTCTGAACATCAGACGGTCAGACCAGGAAATTACAAGTTATGGATGACGGACGAGAGGTGGGCTGTTTAGCTTCGTTTCTCGGATAAAACTCGGATACGTAAGCAAAACACGAACGAACAACACCACAAAACCAACACATTTGGAAGATATGCAACAAAATGTCAAATTTGCGTATGTTGGTCACATGAGCCAAGACTGATTGGACCAAGCAATCTCATGTATGGTGATAGCAACTCAACATTGAGGTGCCAGCTGAGAAATACACATTGCTACCCGTTTCCATCACTGAGCAGTCAGACTATCTATCAGGCCCAGTATTCCGGATCGGCCTTTATGGCCATGGCTGGAGTGTCAATGTATTTGCGTGATGTTGCACGCAGTTAGTTCTGTGTAATCATTAAATACAAAGAGAACCTCTACGATTTTCAGTCCAATATAGCTCGGTGGCAGACTCTCACACCAGCATCATGGTGGTTGTGATTGTGGCCAGATTGTGGCCGGATGTAATGGCATGATGAGCAAATTGGTAGTCCAAAAATGATGAATTTTTGACTCCACACGGGATCAGGAAAAAGTCTGATTTTTTTGCTTGCATTGGCCAGCGAATGATCTACCGTCACCATCTTGCCAGCTACTCTTATGAAATTTCAGAAGATCGGAATCTCGAAATGCTTACAGGTTGGATCTGTTTGTGTTGACAGTTCTAGATTCTATCGATATGAAGAGAATTTTGTGGAGTATGCCTGCTCCATTCCAAAGCTAATATTTCATGTCTCTATTCACAAGACTCATACGATGATACCGACCTTCCATATCAACAGCGACGCCCGCAGTATCGATGCGATAAACCCCATTAACGCCTTCCTCGGCCATACTACCCAGCATTTTGTCCCTTGAGATACAAGATTAATCATTCTCTCCACAACTCCATTCTTCCATTTTCAGGCGAATTATGTTATCTCTTTCATCCTTCACTGAACAATCTCTAGTATATATACCCATGTAGAGTTTCCTATGGAGAAAGTCTCCATTCCCAAGAAACCGGAATACCGGACCTATTTTAAAACAATTTTACGTTTCTCTTGGTTACGCTCTAGCTAACATCATTACGGGCACTCATCACAGCATGTCCCACAACAGACATCGCACGTCAGCCAGTGGCTATCATTGGGCTTTTCTTATAGTCTCGATAATTGGCAACTACAGGATCAGAAATCAGTTGTGTAGATTTCAGACTAACACTCGAACGTGCTACGGATAGAGGTTGGGATGGCTGTACGGGTCATTGAGAAATTGTAGAAAAGGGAAGCCATGGTGCCAGATAGTAACTGGGAACTAGGTAATGTAGTATGCTTGGCCGTTAAGAACGGGGGATTTGATCCTGGAATGGCTAGATGCGGAATCTGTTGAAGTAGGAGGAATTTGCGGTTGAGGGGGCCATCGGGTGGGCTAGAAGACTTTTCAGAAGGGCGATATGGAAGAAAGGATTGTAGTATCCTTTCAGCTATTCCTATGATCGAAAACGTGAGTGATCCCTAATTCTATTCCAAAATAGTACGCTCACTTCAGGGTTTAAAAAGAACTCTTGAATTGTGAGTGTGTATGTACCCACAGGTCTTTAAATACTGACAATTGAATACTTCGAAATGCAGAGTACAGTCTGAGGTCTCTTCTCCTTCAGTAGAATTCAATCGTCCTTGTCTATATGGATATTGAAATGAATCTAGAACATCGCGATCCAATCATCTGAAAAGACAAGCCCAGAATTATATCCCCTCCAATTTACCACGTGACCGGGACAATTTCAGCTCACGCAGCTAACTCCGTACGGAGTCGGGGGAATGTTACGCACAGCCACGGCGATTCCACCACTCAGTCTTATCTCTCTGACCCACTCTTAGAGGGGTTTGAGTAATAAACCTCCTTTTGACGTAAAGGATTCGCTTCCTCTGCGCGCGTAATATACGGTTTGTTTACGTGCGTAACAATGTGCCTCACGACGTCGTCCTAGAATCTGACCTGATCAGCGATATGTCTAATTATAAGTCTGTACACGATACCAAATTAATTGAGTATAAAGTGAGGTATGTTCCTTCCATTCAATTTCGATATCATCACTCCATTTCACAGTTCAACTACAAGAATCACACGCTTGTTTCTTCACATCACCCGGTCTTCATCTCATAATCCCTAAATAAGATTCTTATATCAAACATGTCTATCCCTACAGCCCAAGTTAACCCCTCAATCGCCCTTTTTGGTGCGACGGGCGGCACGGGGCTTGCAATACTCAACGAAATCCTCTCTTCTTCATCTACCACTCATCTCAATGTCTTGTGTCGTACCCCGTCAAAACTCTCTCAATTTTCCAATAAAACTATCTACCCCAACCTTCATATCATTCAAGGTGATATACGTGATGCCACCGCCTTGAAATCCGCACTTATCGACCCAGCCACCAATCTCCCCGTCGATATCGTCGTCTCTTCTCTAGGCATGACTCTCATCCGTTCCTCGACTTTCTCAATGAAATGGTCAGATCCAACTCTCTGTCAGGATGGTGTCAAAAATATCTTGAGCACATTGGATTCCCTAGAAGTGGAACATGGACCAAAGAACGTGAAGACGAAAGTGATCGTGGTGAGCACGACAGGAATCAGTAGGAAAGGAAGAGATATCCCTTGTAAGATGAGACCGCTGTATAGTCTTGGCAAAACTCCTTTTGAGGATAAGATACGAATGGAGGAGGAAATTGTGAGATGGGCGGGAGAGGGAGAGGGGAAGAGGTGGATGGCGGTTAGGCCGAGCTTGTTGATTAATGGAGAAGCGAAGAGAACAGTGGTTAAGATTGGATGGGAGTTCCCTGGGGCTGCGGATAGAAAGAGCGAAGACGAGCGAGAGAATGATGTGGTAGAGAAGACGGAGGAAGGGGAAGATAAGTTGGAGATTGGGTATCAGATAACTCGAGGAGGAGTTGGAAAGTGGATTTATGAAGAAGGCATTAGAAATGGAGGGAGGAGTGAATGGGAAGGAAGGTTTATGAGTTTGACATATTGATATTCTTGGGGTTCTTTCTTGCAGGCGTTGTTTGTTAGCTTCCTTGCCCTAAATACCCTGTTTCTCGGCGAGATTCGACATTATAGCTGTGTAGTTTAGAATACTCTCTTTTCGAATTCATGAGTACCTTTCAAAGCCATAGTTTGCTCTTCAGCTCTAATTTCTCATGACTTTCAATATTAAAAGAGATGTGTGAAATGTCTATAAATATAGGAGCCATTCTACTTCCATTTCTGACAGCACTCGTACACATGAATTTCGGCACCCGATTTTAAACTGGTTATAGCTTTTCCTTCATGTA
The DNA here is from genome assembly GCA_019395245.1 of Botrytis pseudocinerea. Taxonomy (NCBI): domain Eukaryota; kingdom Fungi; phylum Ascomycota; class Leotiomycetes; order Helotiales; family Sclerotiniaceae; genus Botrytis; species Botrytis pseudocinerea. Next base: position 120,839 of record JAHXJK010000081.1, on the reverse strand, counting down.
CAAGTTTAAGATAAATCCTCATATTTATAAGCTGAAAATCTACTGATTGAGCCTGATAACAGTTCTTTGAAAGACCTGGCTAGAGTTGTAGAATTAGCAAGCTCTAAAGGTGTTGTTTCATCGCGGTTGTCCAAAATGACTCGATTGTATCTGAGTAATTACTTGTCTGAATGGCACAAAATCTTGACTTGAATCTGAATTAATAATTCAAACATATATTACTACTCCATTCTCATCTACACAAAGCTCACTAAAACTATCCGCATCGATCATTCTCATGATAACTTACAGCCACTCAATCGACTCCTCTACCATAAATTTGCTCCTATTCACACCCTCTTCTCTTTCTAGATTTGCCTCTCAGCAATGAAGTAAATAATCACCATAGCCAAGACCAAAGCAGCGATCGCAATAACAACACCGTTAATCATCACCAGCCCATAACCTGCCATGCCGGCGCTTTGCAAAGCCGCAAACACACCACCAGCAGCGACGTTCCCCAAGATCGATTGAGTAAGTGAGGCTATAGATCCTATTGTATGCATGCGTTAGTCGATCATATCAAACGAAGGGACAGTTTACAAAAGCTAATGAAGAAGGACACGATGGAAGTGTTAGAAGATTTTGAAGTTAATTACCAGCAACAGGGCCTAGAGCCATAAAACCCAAGAGAGCAAGAAGTGGTGCGGTAACAATACCAGGCCAGATGATCACGATGATGCTCAGAAGTCCAAGGGATATTGCAATTGGGTGATTGTAGATGAATTGAACAACGAGTGATGTGAATGGACGCACATGAACAGAGTACAGACGATTGATTGCGGAAATGATGCCCTGGAGTGTTGGCCTAACTTCACGACGGAACCAATTTCTGAAGGTGGAACGGACGGAAGTCAAGGAGGTGAAAAGTGCTTTACAGCCACCTCTAAATAATGAGAGGAAACCGGCCATCTGAATGGTGATTGATTGGTTGGCTTATTTGAAAAACACTATTCTCAGCATGCAAGTTGATCGAGAGTGGACGAGGAACAATCCACGTTGTGCTTATAGAAACTCGAGTCGAGAACTTGAGATTAGATCTTTATAGATATATAGGGCTTTCTAGAGCGCGAGACAATACTACGACTTTCTGGATGGATCAGACTGTTTCCGAATGTTTTCACAAGTATTGCCGATCCACAATCTTCTCTGGAATTCTTCGGCCGTGTGGTTATGTATGCTTCCGCTCCCAACATCGAAGCAAGTTTTACAGTGCAATATTCCGTCAAAAGTAGATATTTGCAGATTTCAAGGATATTATGCCATGGCTACTTCTGTTTGTTACGGGAAACTGCTTTTGGAAAATGTGTGTTTGTATCAAGGGTTGACTACCTCTTCGGGAATATACGCACACACTCCACGGCAAATAAGATTCTATTAACTTTAATCGAGTTGAAGACTGCATGTCCTCTATGTTGAGGTATCTTTCATAATGCACAGTTCCGTTCCGAGTTTCTGTGTCGGAAAGCTGCATCACATACCAGAGTTGCGCGTCTGAAAATTGCAGTTTAGAGATCAAATCAGTTCCAATCATATCCTTTATCCAAGCCCTCGCATAACTTATTGAATACCTATCATAGCATTTTCTGATTTATAGGGAGCGCAGAGTGATCACTTGAAAAAGCAACCAGGGCTCTAAATATTAAGATAGGATATCGGGGCATTTTTACCATCATCATTGAAGTCGCTGTCTAGGGTTTCATTGTTTCCAACCCGCTCACCTTAAGACAAGATATTAGAAAATACATGCTCTGAAACCTCAAAACCCTTCCTAAGAGGCAAAGAATTCAAACAAGCGCAAGATGAGCCGAAGTCCTGGATGCAGAACTTCTAGAACTGGTCATAGGAAAGACGGAAATTTCGCCATCAAACATTTCTAATGGCTCTAGAGACTCAGCCACGCGTTCATAAGTCGCTATTGGAAGAGCCAGAGTCGTAATATTAGGCAGATAGACTGCCGGAAGAGTCGATGGTGGAAAATCCGCGTTGCTTGTTGCAAACATGCCATTGTATAATTTTGCAGAAGAATCGCAATTCGCACGTGGCACGACTACAATAAAATGGTATCCGCGCATGGGGTGAGTGCTGAGAGGAAGTAGAGGAGTGGATATATCATGACTACGGTCGCTGCAAAAGTTTTAAAGTCGGGTCCCGAATGGGAAACTAATGCAGGTTAATGAGCTGATTGAAAAGTGATAGAAATTCCATGCGTTAAAGTCGGCTCTAGTGACGGAAAACACTGTGATCAACGCCAAAGCTATGCATCCATGAAACTTGGAAGGATGATGTGGCGGATGTTGGTGGCACTGAGACCTTCTGTGAGAGGATGAAAGGGTTCAGCTCGGTTAAGGAGAACGCTTGGCCAAGAATAACAGTTACACACGTTACACACGTTACCAATTACCCCGGCCAAGAAGCTTCTTGTTGCATATCGCAGGTTTCGTGGTTCCGCGGGGTACTGACTGCACAAGTATTATGAAACTTGCATTCAGACTGTGGAGCACTGAATACCTTGATCACATTTCTTCGTTTTTCATTATCGCTCACAGCCATAACAATCTGACTATTGATACCGATCCTTAGTGTGCTACTCGGTTAATTATTCGAAATTATTTTATCCTAAATGTTAAAAACAGTAATTGAAGAAAAAAGAAGATTCCCATTTATTTAGTATAACATATCGAGTACAAATATGTTTGGCCTTAAAACCCTTCCCCGAATACCATGGCAGAAACAAGTCGCTAAAAACTTTCAATTAAACATAAGTAAATCACCGTTGGAACCCTGTCCTACTGCAGGTTGATAAACCTGCTCGGGTGCGTTCTGATTAACCACATATTGCATCTCGCCTCTGCCAACGGTAGGGCTACCACCAAACCCTTCATCCTGTCCATTCAAGTTCATGCTTGCCATTTGCTGGCCAACTCCGGCAAAGAACGCATCTGCTGCATCGACTGCTGCAGCAAGATCACCTTGTCCACCGGGTTTCATCATAGGTTGAGAGTTTCCAAATGCAGAAAGTGATTTCTGCGCGTCTAAATCCCCATTTGGAAGATGCTGCTTTTGTAGAGCGGGCGAGTCTGTAAGGCGACGCGGACGAGCGGAACGGAATACTTGTTGGACGGGTTTAAGGTAAACAGTAGCGAGAGTTCCAACGTTAAGGCACATCTCCTCAAGAGTGGCAGGGTCGAGTTTCTCCGATTCAGCTGTGATCGGAGGCTTTTCACCCATAACAATAGCTTTGGCTGTAGCCATATCTGAAGATAGCAGACGCCAGTACATGTAACCTCTATCCCGCAAGTCTGGGTTATCTGTATCTTCTGTGGCCCATTTCAACACTTTAGGAACAAGTTCTTGTCCTTTTGTTGGCCTTTGAATAAACAGTTTAACGGTCGCGGTGAGAAGAGCAAGTTGAACTTCCACTGGCTCATCCGCGAATGAAAAGAGAAAATCTTCAAGTAAGACGTCAGAGTTTTCTATCCGAGAGGCATATTGCCCAATAACCCAAATCATGGCAGCCTTGGCTTCCGGTTCATCTAGCGAATCCAAATTCTCGCAGAGTGTACCAATTATAGACTCGTACTGGTTAGGATACTTTCTGAAAATGTTTCGAATTACCACTGTTGCTTCTTGCACAATGTATGTGACCTTTGTGGCCACTAGCTCCAGTAATGTATTAATACACTGTCGAGCCGCAGGCTCGATTTTGATAGCAAGCTTTCCGATTGCTCGGACTGATTTGCGTACGAAGTGGACATCAATTTCTGTGGCGTATTCTCTCAATTCGGTGAGCACCTCTTGAATATTCTTTTCGTTCGCCAACATGAAGATCAACTCCAGCTTGGTAACTTTGACATAAATTGGGTCATTATATTTGCAGAAGAATACTCGAATATCGTTGCGTAGAACTTCTGGCCTTCTTTGTAATATTAATAATGCATTCCGTAATGCGAGATATTGAACCTCTGGACCCTTCGCCAATAGAGTGACTAAAGGAGGCGAAAGCTTCCGGCATAATGCCGATATTTGCTTTTGGTCATTAATGTAGTTCATTAGGTACAAAACTACTCTTATGCAGGTAAGAACGACTGCAGAATTTGAATGTGATAAACGTGGAGATATGCGCTCCGCTAGCAATAAAGCCTCCGAGCACTCTTGTGGAACATATGACATTAAGGCTTCCAAGATATATGTTTGGCCCCACCTGGTACTGTTAGGTCGCTCAATGGGAAATTGGAGAAAAGGGTGCTTACTCAGAACAGTCTGGGAGAATTTGAACCATCTTAGAGGCATTCCCGTAGTCAATAGTCAACTTAATAGCATCACTCCTCTCCCAGATATCCATCAAGCTGGCCAATGCACTAGCCACAACCGTTGGGTTATCGTCCCTCAGCATCGAATTCAACCTGTCAATTAGATCTGAACCTTCAACCAAATGCCTATCGTGGTCGTATAGTTTTGCAACACAGAAAGCGGCCGTCTTGCGAACATATGGGTCTGCGTCTCGAAGGAGTTGCTTTGTAGGTGGTACTGTAGCCTCGACAAAATCTCGGACATGAATATATGACATCGTGCGCAAGGCAAGAGCTCTGACAAGAGGATTCGAGTCATTCATATCCTAATGCGCAATGATTAGTCTTTAGTAGGGCAGTGTGGGATTTGGAACTTGCCTCTTGCAAAGTAGGTAAAGCCTTGATAGCGACATCTGGTTTCATTCGAGCATAATTCACCAAAAACAGGAAGCACCTATGTTTGCGTCAGTTATCCATTCGCGCGGCTGTCAATATAATCAATCAACCCACATCTTCTTAATCTCCAAGCTGGGTATTTGCATACACCCAACAATATCTGGAAACAGAGCGACCATATCATTGTTGCTCATGGTCATGTTGGCTACAATCTTCTTCAGGGCGATCTTCTTCGCGGCATGGTTCTTGTCTTTCTTTCCACCACTATTCAATTCCAATCTTAGTTCCGCGACTTTGCCCTGTGGAGAACGATTATAAAGTGAGCCAACTGATCCATATCCGGTTGGTGGTATATGGGAAGGTAAAAACATAATAGCAGGGTGCGCTTTCATTGTGAACTCCGAGATGATTGAAATCTTGCAGACTATAAGATCCCAAGCATCTTAGGTGCTACAAACATGCAACAGATCGGGCAGGCACATGAAAGGAAGACGAGGCGCAAACGATATTATGAACTGTGAAATTGTATGGTAATTGATCCAAGTAACATACCCTTGCAAAGAGCTTCGCATCTCCCCCGCCTGAGCTCATAATGTGCGAGTCTCAATCCCTTCGTGTGTATGGTGACTTTATCGCTGTATCCTCGATCGCACACGAAACCCCTCCCAGTTCAATCTTGTAAGAAATTCGTCGACCACTGAGATTGTTTGGTTCCCAAGCCGGCACCACAGGGTAAATCGATAATGCGCCACAGTCACCGCCAGTATAATACTTGAGTTTGTCGCAGATATCTCTCCATCGACTTGGGGAATCTTCAATTTCGCAGATACAATTTCATCAAATGTAAATGCAATGTTGGTAATTCGTGGAGTTCAAACGGACTTTGAGAACGACGTGAAAGTAAAGATCACCTAAAGGGGTGGCTCTAGTAAGCTCGGGATCGCGGATTTAAGCTAGCGTGGGAAGCTTGTTCCATGGGCAGTGTACCGCCTTCCTTGCTACGCTACCTACTAGGGAGGCATTATTGTTTGTCGTTACTGCCTTAATACCTGATTTGACACGACGTGCGACGACGACAATTCAAAAAGAATACGGGGTTGTTCTACTATCCTCGAACCACCGAATCGTAATTTATCACAATGGCGGAGCTCGCGGTGTCACCACCTCCCCCTCCCCCTCAATGGGTTGTAGATCTTAATACTCCCCCATTATCGAAGCCGAAATCAGCAGGCATTCCAGATCCTCCAGGATACACAGCTTCCTCTTCTTCAGGCCGAGTATGTCATTTCCAACCCATATGCTATTGACCGTCTGCTTAAAATCGTGTGTACCAGAAACAACCCACCAAAACCCCACGACAACCTCCAACTCCCGCGGAAATGGATACACTGAAGCTCAAGAAAGCATGGGAAGTGGCTCTGGCCCCCGTCAAACAGCTTCCAATGACGGCGATTATGATGTACATGTCAGGAAATTCTCTTCAGATATTTTCCATTATGATGGTGGTTATGGCATTCAAAAATCCCCTGATGGGGCTTATGGCTACAAATCAAGCATTTGAACGTTTTGAGAGTGAAGGAACAAGAGGGAAATTGGGTGTAGTTAAACTGGCATATGTTGCATGTCAAGTGATAGCTTTGGCGCTGGGAATATGGAAGGTTAATGGAATGGGATTGTTACCGTAAGTTGCCTGTGCAAATGGCTCAGGGTAAAATGCTAATGGCACCGCAGTACTACAAGGTCGGATTGGTTGGCTTGGGAGACAGTAAGGGATCCTCTAGAACGAGCTATCCCGGCTTTCTGAGGTATTTGGCTTGCGACGAATGGACGTTATGGCGTTAGGATATCATGAAACCATGAACAAATAGAGCATGGCTCAGGGCGTATATGTCGCGCTGATGTGACAAAAGTCCCGTGAGCGATTGTTCAAACGACATAGTACAGAATTCAAACAAAACACAGCAGAGAGACTACCAGCAGCATACGTGCGCAGTGTTGGAAAGTGAAAGCCTTATTTTGCACCATCTGGAATATCGAACATGCACTCATCCGAGGTACGCCACTGTACAAAACTTCATACTGGTGCATCCTGATCCCAACCTCTAACTTTTGAGGCATCCATTGTGTTCTCACATACAAATACCGGCTTCGGATGATGCAATATTGCACAACAATATACCCATCAAACTTCGTGATTTTCCAATCATCCTCACAACATTTGTTATTGCACCCATGCCATGCTGTGCTTATCCTACATTCACCCCGAACCCGATGTCAGATGGTAGTCTTGAAACTCTAGGCAAGATTGTATTCATGCCATAGATCTATCTGCAAGTGCAGGCACAGATTCCCTTTCACACATCGCACTGATTGTCCTTAAATCTTATCTCCATCTTTCGACCAATTAAATGGGACTAGTTCTCGTTGCGATTTCTTACTGTTCCTGCCTCTAGATTCTTTGAGAATATAGTCTGACATTTCGAATGCCTTCAATCTTGCCGGAAACCTCACAAAATCCAATCCCGCAAAATATCGGTCGGCCAACACTGCCCTTAAATAGCATCTACTTTTTCCATAGATCTTACTCTCGGGGTTTCCTTTAATTGCGACTCCAACGCTTCCTTTACTTTATCGGTGTCTATGAAGTCCTCCACCAACATCTGCAATTTCGTTACCCTGCACTTATCGCATTTTTTGTGAGAGCATTTGCTACATTTGTCCAGCGTCATCTTGTTACGCTCACCGCACTTGAATCGCATGTTAGCACAATATTAACCTCTTGTATTCTTTCTAGGAATGAACTCACCCCTTGATTATCCCTCGATGCGCTATTACAGCACATCCACATTGTGTCGCTGATGCTTGAAAAGTAAGGCATTTTTTTTTAGAAAGTATTATACTAGTTACTAGCTGTGATATGTCGTGTAAAGTTTATCACCAATCTGAATAGATCTGCCGTCGTCGTGAAATGTTTGCAGAGTGATACTTTAAAGGAGTCCAGATTAATGTTCTTCAGAATTTATATATGTTGCATTGTAAGGTGATGGTGGGGAGCTAGATGGGGCTAGTTCTTCTAGCCTACGGTTAGGTCGTGGATCAAGTGTTGATTGAACATGTCCAGTACGGCCGTGAATAACTTAAACTTTGAATCTATAATTTGTACAAAGGTCAATCACCAATTGATTTTATATAAGGCAGTGGGAATCAATACGTGTTGGATGATGGCATCGATAGGATAGTCAAAGAAATACTAGGACCTAGATTCAGCACCTATCAAATTTCAATTCGTATAAACTCCAACGGCCCTAATGTATCAAGAGCCATCTTGTAAGTTTCAACTGATCAAAGTAGCCCAGATAAAAGCTGAGGTCAGTAATGATACTGTCTAAATGGTACTGTTTATTATGATGCATATCAGAGGCGCTTTTGTGTAAGTCCCGCCCCTGAAAGCACCAAGCGATCGTTATTTCCTTGGCTTTTGTTGTTTTCCAATTCTTCTCTTTAATAAGAAAATTTAGGGTTTTCTTTTGAAATCTAATTTGTGAACATAACTTTAGTTTTCGTCGACCTTGCCGTTCACACACTCCATTTTTTATCTCCTCTATCCCTCCATCCGTCCATCCCTCCCAATTTCAATCTGAACCGAGAATGTTCCTTCGATTTGGATTAAAAGTATTACAGTAAGAGCGTAATTTCCTTCTTTTAGAAACTCATCGTTTCGCTCCATAGTTATTTTTGAATGTCTAAACAGCTTCAACGACGAGCCCTCAAAGAGAGCTTCTATATACTGTCAAGGATAATTTATTTGAATGTGGTCGGATTCAAATTTCGACGGTTTACATGCATATAGAGCAGACTAGATGGGCTCACAAAAACCTTCACTCACATCGCTACCTTCTCGGATAGATTCTTGGACAGTGTTCAAAACATTCTGTTATAGGTTTATGGTGAAACAAAGGAGATTCTAGGAAAGACACTTCCGGGCTAAATGGGTTTATAACGAGAATAGTGTATACTACGGAAGTTGAATATGAGTGTAAAGTAAAGTGTTGACTGATAGCTTGGTATTGAACTAAACTTTGGTGATGAATTGCGGTTCTTTTATACAAAGACAGATCTACTTCAAGATAAGAAACGGGGGTTCATGTGATTCCCAATAGTCAATCTAGAACATGCATATCGACAGAGGACATGTATATTAACAGGAAACATGTACTCCGACAGAAAATATATGTCAGCCACAGGACATGTTCATCAACAGGCTTGTTTAGACCTCATATCCACAAATCTCTATTCTCGTTGTATAATTGGTGGATCCCGAGTACTCACAATTGGGTTGAGGGAAGCTTCTCTCGTCAGTCTTAAAGGGTGGTACGATGCCAACAGACCAATTTTTTTATCTGAACCTAAAATCAACCTTGATTCTACTTAATAAAGGTTGGTGATTGATTGAAGTTATTTGGACCGTGCTTTTGACCTTGCTGTTTGACATGATTTCATTGCTGAGGCTGCATAGTGCTTGGCAACTAGACGGGAAAGGTTTACTAGGGTCTAATATTAATCTAGAGTAGCCTTTGAAGTTTGTAGACCGTAGGAAAAGACTTGGTAGTTGTTAATTGATGGAAATGCTAAGTACAGTAAAAGTTAAGCGGAGGGGTTGGGTGGGGTGAGTAGAACCATTTTCGTATTTCTCGTCGCTCTGTGAATGAAGCAAGGAAATAGAAAAAGAAATTTGATTTTTTCGAATGTCTGATTTTCTAACCAATGAATCAAGAATCCGGTATTCGGCATGGATTTGGAGGGAAGACTGAAAACTTCTCAAATAAAGATTCATCATCAATAGGATCGAGGGTATAAGAGACTACCCTATCGAGTGGATAACAGAATCCACAAACAAGCAACTCTTATAAAATAGCTTGAGAAGCTGACTGTAGACAAAAGCTGACAAGGCACTAACCGTGAACTGAAGTGAAAAACAGTAAATCATGATCCTGCGAACAATATCTATTAATGGCTGTAGGAATGTAGGCCCTTTGATCACAACACCGATATTTCTTTCCAATCAATGCAAGTACATATCAAGTCCTCTTAAAACTCATTTACGGGTAATTGGTATGAAGATGGGGGTAGGGAATGTCAGGAAGAACATGGGATTCGGATCTTAACATGGTATCTGCATGTCTGCTCGGTTTGATGGGTTTGTGACCGCGTTCTATATTTACACCCGAACCTGCGAAGTCGATTGGCAAGAAAGTTCAGCCGCTCATTTTCAATTCATGATATATCCTTAATGTCCCGCATCCTTCTTCGAGTCTGCGTTGTTTCCATTCTTGCTTCCCTCGATGCTTGCCATGAAGTCCCTAGTAGATGTTAGAGCATGCAAATGATATATGCCCGTGAGATCAAAAGATCCTCTCATTGAACCTACTTAATGTATTTCTCCTCATCTGGGCTTTTGGCGTTAATTGGTGGAGTTGACTCCTTCTTTGCAGCAGATCCACCACGAGTGGACAAAGTGACGAGTCCAGCCATCGAACCGAGAACTGCCATGGCTAACTAGTATCGCAATTCCTGTTAGTACTGCTCCTTGACTTCTGCTCGATGCGTAGCCTCTACAATTGCATGCAGGAAAAATCAAAGATTTTGAGTAGAGGACTTCGGAATAGGCCACCTACGTAGTGGGAGCCAACTTGCTTTCCGGCGATTTGGTAGTAGGAAACCATTTTGACGAGTTCGAAGATTTGACTAAATCTGTAGTTGTTCGAATATGCTTGCGGTGACGGAGTGAAGGTTCGTGATAGTATTGATCCGGTTCAGATGGATTGAACTGGAGCCATACAAATTTCCAAGCTAGGCGATTTAAGCGCCAAGCGCGTACCGAAAGATTCCGAAATGCCGATTGTCTTCCCGTCCCGCTTTGAGGGACAGAACAAAGCAAGGAGGCAAGCAAAAGAGCTCCGCTTCCAGCTTTCCACTCCACCTTTTTAGTGTCTAGGAACTGGAGGAGTACCAGGAACAATCAGTCCCCCACTCGTGGGTATCGTCATTTCCCCATGCCAGAACCAGACGAGAACACCGGTTAACACTTGACGAGTTCTTCCGTCCGAGGTCATAGAAAAGGAACGCGACAAAAGACACCAGTCTTGGAATCTTTCAAACGTACAACGTATCCTCTTTTTACAACTAAAACAGCCAATTCGATCTTCAGAGCTACTTGATACCCGTTTGCTGCTGACTGTTCACTGTTCACTGTTCACTCTTCACTCTTTTCTACTTCAATCTCCTCATTATAGGATCGAAAAATGGCCGGAAAGGATAGCAGTAACTCTCGAGGTCCACCCCCGACTGGTCTCCCGGGCGTGGAAAAGCTTCCTGATGGATTGCAAAAAATCGTAGATAAAGCAGATAACGAGGATAACTTCTATGACGAGCTTTATGATGGATAGTATGTACCCATGCGACTCTTGTCTTAGCTAGCCTCTTTCACTCGGGATACATGAACTCGTGAAGCACTTTTAATCACAAAATGCTAATTGTCATGCGACAGCGCTCCTCAGACCACCGAAAGCAATATTAGATACGCGGCATATGCTACTCGCATTCGAACAGGTCAGTCATTTCATACGGCATGCAGTCCTAGAATTTTGGCTAAGCTTTCTGATAGCCCTATTATCTGCGCAACGATATGTAGCTTATACATCAGACATCGGGGAGTCGTTTCGACCGGTAGCTCATCCAAACTGGGTTCGAGCAGCTTATGGCGTTTCATGGGCTTATCTCATTGGCGATGTCACACATGAGGGATACAAGGCATACTGCAGGAATCAGGAGGTTTTGCATCCGGAACTTCCACGAGAAGCTATGCACGATCGATACAATGATGCAAAAACGGATCTTAACATAGTCGCCAATGAGAGCGGGGTGGCACTGAAACCTCGTCAAGTTGCACCACTGGAAGATTATAGGACAGTAATGGCACAGCGTGCCCTATTTCAAGGCATTGCTTCAATGGGTAGGTGCATTGATTTTTTCTTTTTCGTATTCCTGCCAATGTTGATTTTAGAAGAGTTCCACCAAGGATCCATCACTAACGCAACCAGGTCTACCCGCGTTTACCATTCATTCCATTGTGCGGTATTCCGGTAAATACATGAAGAATGTCAAGAATGTAAGGATTAGAACATGGGGACCCATAGGTTTGGGGCTGGCTGCTGTACCCGCTTTACCTTTCTTGTTTGACAAGCCTGTCGAGGAAGCAGTTGAATTTGTATTCCATAAAGGCTTCGAAACATTCGGCGGTAAGCCTGCCGTAGGTAACGCACCTGTCACGGGTCGGGAACATTTGTTAGAGCGACCCGAGAAGGCGAAGAAGGAAAAAGAATTGTGACGAATAGTTGTCTTTAAAATTCGGAGCATGGCGTTTAGGGGACATCCATCTCTATTGGTATTGGGTCAGCAAAATATCAACTCCATTTCGAATTCTGATGATTTCTTTTTCCGTTATGTTAAGTTTCTCACACAAAAGGTTGGTCACACTCAAGTATAATTCTGTTTCTAAAGAGTTGTACAAGGAAATTTCCTGACTTCATGGTTCACGATTCATGACTCCACTAAATTCTATGTTCAATTACGAAAAAGGAACGACATATTCTACGCTAAGTGGTTGTATTCTCTAAGCTATTCCAATATCAAATGACGCAGTTGGTATTCCGACATTACTTAAAATCTGAATGGTAGATATACTGGCTCTTAACCTTCCTTATTGAATTATCACGCCATATCAATCTGAGGTAGGGTGGATGAATGTGATTCACTTGATTTCTCTGCAGTGCCTTCATAAACCTTGAAAATGTCTTGTTTTTCTACGTAGCTTCAAGAGGGAACAGAATTATGGCGGCTGTAAGATTCAACCAAGAATTGATAAAAATGGTCGAAAGTGCCGACATTCCGAAGCCTATGTGTGATGAGTTCAAGAAGATGATTTCAGGAATGAAGTCAGTACATCTTGACTCAACGATACATTAATGTGACCACTAACTCTTGTGGCGTCTAGTTTCAAGGCATGTCTAGCCGATTGTATGCCAAAATTTAAGTTGAATGTACGTCGGCATCTACTTAAATTTAACGACAACTCCATAAACGATGATGATACTCTTGACGACCTCAGAAATCGTCGAATGGTGGTAGCCAAGACCTTGTTTGGCAAGCTTGGTCTGGATACCAACATCGAGGCTCCATTATTCTGTACCTGGGGCTGCAACACCTTTATTGGTAAAAATGTCTATATCAACAGGGAGTGTGTAGCATGCTGTTATCCTGCCAAGATTCTACTAAGCATGGTATTACAGTGTTTCGATTTTTGATAGCGCACCTGTTCAAATTGGCGACCGTGTTCTCGTTGGGCCTGGTGTCTGTATATGCACCGATACGCATGAACTTGACCCTGTTTTGAGGAAACAAAGCCAAATAGGATCTTATGCAAAGCCAATAGTTATTGGCGACGATTGTTGGATCGGGGGAAGAGTAGTTATAGTTGCAGGGGTTACTATTGGTAATGGATCAACGGTTGCAGCTGGGGCTGTTGTGGTCAAGGATGTTGAAGCAAGTAAGTACTGCGTCTATTTCAATTGGGTCTTTCAGCCTTGTCGGGCTGGGGAATTGGCTCACTAACATGTTGATGCGTGTACAGATTGTCTTGTTGGTGGTGTGCCTGCCAAGATCATTAGGAGGCTTGATAACGGAGCCATGTTGCCAAAGTAGTATTCTTCGACTTTGATACTTCTTTCCATCTGGGAGACATATCATTTTTGGGCTTTAGGGGGTCTGGAGGGTATTTGCAGTCAGGTGAATACCTACATGTGTAATATTGTTACCTCGATGGTTATTCATCGTTGATATTTTCGGGCTTCCTTCTATAGTTGCATCTAGTCTGTACATATAATCAAGAATAACGTTGAAAGGCAAGAAGGTTTGTGGTATCGCAATATTTGAAAGCCATTTCTTTACGGATTGCCGCAGCGACTGGATATTTAAGACAGTATTGAAAATCTAATTACTCTTGTACGATGTTTATTTCATAGATAGTCTCGATCTTTGGATTTGGTGCACTTATGTGTGAGAAGGGGATTTATTAAATCTCGGTTCTTGCGTATTCTTCATGATCCCAAAGGAGAATATCCTATATTGAACATAAGGATGATTTAAAAGAAAACAATTCCACTCCATCTCCTGTCATTCATTCTCTTTCATAGCTTCACCGTCCAGACACATGCCGTCCATGATATGAAAAGCATGATTTCAAAAACACTCATCAATAGGATTTATGTGTATGAGTTGAGTATGATGAGTCTAAAATGACTACCGACTCGGGAGATGAATCACGAATAGGAGCCAACTATGACCTTTATAAGGATTGAAGGGTTTCCTTCCTTTCCTCTTCTTTTTTTGCTCACATCAATTACTACTCGAAGATATCGAGACCTGACAACAATATTTTTCATACATACAATAATTTTGTCGAATTTGGAATACCTGATTTCACCAAATGTGACGAGAATTCCGAGAGATGACCAGTCCCTACATACGATCACAACAGCTAGAGAGTAGAGTCTCCATAATCCGTTTAGCTAGCAGTTCTAGTTTGCTAATCTTTTCCGATAGACACCAGTCGGCCTTGAATTCGCCCAGCAACATTCCCACAGGAATAATATTTGGTGATAACGTCATTCTTAACTCGCGCAGTGCTCTCGACCATATAATAAGACCTATTAAAATCCGCGCTGGATGCGAACTTGGATCTAAAGTGCATATCAAAGCAAATGTCTGCCTTGGGGACAGTGTAAAGCTCGACCATCACACGCAAGTTGAAGAGAACGTGAGGATCTTGCGAAACACTAAGATCAAATCTGATGTGAAGATTGGGAAATCGGTTATCATTGGTGAAGCAACTTCGATAGGTGAAAGGTCGAAAATTGGCGCTGGAGTGATAATTGGAGCATATTGTGTTATTGGGGCGAATACATCCATCGGCGCCGGTGCACTCATACAGAGCGAGGTGCATATTGGAGATGGAACACGAATTGGCAACGGCTCGTGGGTTCTCAATGGAGCGAAGCTCGGTCAAAAAGTTGTGATCAAGGAGAATGCTAAAGTTCGGCAAGATGCAAAAATTGGAGATAGATCTTACATAGACAGAAACGCTGATGTGCTTAGAGGAGTACAGATAGGTATAGGAATCACTGTAGATGAAGGTGAAATAGTTGAGAATATTCCTGATGTTCGTGGTGCACATTAGTATAGCAGGGATGAAAGAATACTTGCTGCTACACTTTTCAGTCTCGTTATTCCATAGCTAGACATACATTAATAAACTTTGCGTAGATGTTCAAAGATATACTCAACTTCCGGTGATTTGAAGTATGAAAGTCGGCAGAGTTCATCTATTACCTACTAAAATTAAACCTTTAATCGTAATGTCCTGGAATGTTTCGCTTGCAGAAATCAACATGAAAGCCACCACTCGTTATTTACTAAGATAACTGCAAAGCTCAAACTTTTACTCTGGAAGAATTTAGTCGAAATTTCTTTAGATGACTAAAATTCGCATACAGTTGGTATAAAAGCCTTTGCTTGTTGCGTATAGTGCCCGATAATATAGACAGGTAGACTGAGTCAAGATCCTCCGTGTTTTACAGCGGGATGACATGCAAATTGAAGCAAGTATCTCCATCCATGTGAATGATCTTATCGAATTCAAAAGAAGAAACTATGTTTCTGCTAAACAGAAATTCAGACTAATGGAAAGCCTACATTTGTAGTTTCTTGAAACGGCCGTAACTACAAATCATAACAGTTGAGAATTCTCGGCTGCGACTTCTTGAGTGAGTGAATATCACAAACAACAAATCAATAACTTGGTCTCTGTTTCCCAAAATAATAATCCGCTGGTATTAAAGCTGTGGATGATCCATTTGTACTCTTCAATCATTCATCGAAAGACAAAAATAGTATTCGCATCAATAGGAAAATCAACAATGACATATTTACCACCAAATATCAATTTTGCCAGGCATGAGCGGGAAGCTGTGGCTGACTTCCAAGGCCAAAAAGTCTATAGTAGCACTACCGACGCTTTAGAATACGCGAATTTACGAATTTATAGCAGAGAAGCTGCAGCCAGACTGGCTGGAATGTATGCATTGGCGCATTGGCATCGATTAGATCAGATGTCATAATCGGAAGGAATGTTGCAATTGAACGATCAGCAACTGTTGAAGCGAGTTCTGTAATTGAGGATAATGTACACATTGGAATCAGGGCAAGCATCTGCACGCCGGCGAGAGTTGGGGCTGGCACAAGAGTTGAAAACTCTGCTGCATTTCTAGGGGCGTGATATCTTAAAAGAAACATTGTCCAGTCGACAATTAGATAGACACACAACTGTGGGAACTTCGAAGGCTTTCTCTCGCCAAGATAGAAAGGTACTTTAGTCAAACAGCGTCGAGGTTCATAAATTTGGCCTCTCAAGAGAATAGAAATAGCAAATATCACTTCTAACTTTTTGAACTATCAATTGTTGGCCTTAGACTAAGCGAGTCTCATAATCATTCACAATAAGTTTTCGTGATGAATATCTCAAATAATCAAGACATCTCACTCTGAAATACTGTCTCTCAAAAGTCCAAAGGTATACTCTCCAAATGATTTTAGGCAAGCTCTGCATATGATTCCAATGTAGCCAGCTAAGGTAATTAGTCACCCGAGTCAATCTGATGAGCGACAAAGAGAGGTGCAGACATTTAGTCTACTTGCGAGACCTGATCATCACTCAGTGGGAACTTTCCCAAATTGAGTAATGAGTTATGGTAAAAATTTCTAATGGATTACAGTCTCCATGGCGAAGAACACTACAGCATCATTTCTCGCTAGATGGGGGATGGTAACATAAGATAAAATTTTGTGTCTTGATCACAACCCCGCAGCTCAATTCATCCATAATTGATTTCAGATTTTTTTAGGAGTGCTATATAGAAATTACTGATAATGCTCTATGCAAGCAATTAAGAATTAGGGAGCGGTAAACAACCGAAGTATGTGGGAAGGAAGAGAACAGAGCGGTGTAATTTCCCAAAATTTCCATCAGATCATCGGACAACGCCTAACACCTAAAACAAAACGGTAGCTCAATTATTACAACCTATTCCTGTTTTTTCGCCATCGAAATTCTCTTCCTTAATTCTGGTATACTCCATCGTGAGGGTAGTAACAAATCCTATTGCTTATTAGTATCATCAATCACCCAGAAGATTCGATACGTACCCAAATAGTATGCGGAAAGAAGGTCGAGGCGAACCAAACCGGCCAAGCATCTCCACCAGTCCATTGATGTGTCTGTGGTTTCTTCTTCAAAGCGTTCTTCACTACCTTATTGGCATAGACGTCGACATCCTCTCCAGTAACTGATATGACGTGTCCCGCCGCAGCATGTTCAACAATATCTCTTGCCGGCGCGTATGGCGAGTTATCTGGTAATGTGACCGGTGGTTGGTTATCGAAAAACTTGGTTTTTACCGCACCAGTGACCACGAGAATGACTTTAACTCCAAGGGGCTCAAGCTCAAGACGGAGTTGATCAGTAATTAAGTTTACTGCTGCTTTACTGGCATTGTAATACCCTTGCCAATATCCGGGGCTAACGCCAGCGATTGAGCCGATGTTGATGATTGTCCCTTTGGAGAAAATAAGAAGTGGTGAAAATGCCTGTGTAACCGCTACAAGAGCGAAGACATTGATATCGAACATCTTCTGAGCAACTGATACCTCAGAATCTAGCAGTGGCATGGCGTAACCTAAATTTTGTCAATTTTTATTCTGAAATGCTGGTCCAGCCATACGAATTCTTCAAACATACCAGCCCCGGAATTGTTAACGAGAAAATCCAATTTCCCTCCAGTTTTTAATGCTACGGCATCAACAGCCTCCTTGATGGATATTGAATCTGTGACATCTAATGGAAGAATATCAAGTCCTAACTTCTTGAGATGTTCGATTTTAGCAAGATTTCGAGCTGTAGCGAAAACTCGAAGACCTTGTCGGTGGAAAGCTTTTGCGAGAGCATCTCCAATACCACCCTCACTGCAGCCAGTGATTAAAATTGTTTTCTGGGTCATTTTATGTGTGTATATATGAATATGTGGATAGATGTGGTGTTTGAAATTCCCAACGAAGTCGTCTCTGTATTGTCTGAATATGTATAGATTGCAAACGGGAGATATGAATGCTATGAGATGATTGATTTACCAGAGTATCAACTCAACGAACTACTGTATTTATATACTTTCTCACGATTCTAACCAACTGCTCGGATTCAACTTGAATTTCCTTGTCTCCTCTCGAGGCTTGTATACAAATGACATATTGGTAATTCGGAAACAAAGTTGCTCCGCACCGCAACGTTACAAGCCCACATTTCCGCTTGCATATTAACGATGTGAGTTTGCACAGAAATGAATGGGCTTTAAATTGACTTCTTGGTCTTTGAGATGATTACTGATCAAGCCGAAGCTAGCGGCTGAATTTTGGAAATCAATCCAAATGAGGGCAACTGAATCATGTGACGATAGTAGAGCAGCCTTGATGATTGTGAGGAATGGTTGATTTGTTCTTGCAAATTGCAGAGATAAATGGCTTGTGTGATAATTTGAAAAATAGTCATCTCTTCTGCATTGTCGGCCTGTAAAATTGAGCATTTGTGGCCTCAGGCATGAATCTCGCCTCTAGCGTCAAAATACCACTTTACGCGTCCAAACGCGTCTCACCACCATTTTCCATTTCACTTTGAATTCACTCTTTTTGGAACAACAATACAAGTTCTTTGCATCACTCATTAAATTCTAAGAACCCAGCAAGAATCAGAATGTCTCCATCACTTGAAGAAGAACTCTCTACTCTTCCTCACGAAATTCCTGCTACGAAGGAATCCACAGAACCAATACCATCTCCAAGTTCAACTTCTGCTCCCAAGAAACATGAAGAATATCAATATCTAGACTTAATTCGCGAAATTCTGGAAACTGGTGAACATCGTCCTGATCGGTAGCTTGCCTCTTTCATTTCATACGTATATTGGATTTCCCAGAAGAATACATAACTGACAAAACAATTAAATAGAACAGGAACCGGCACCATCTCCCTCTTCGCACCCGCACCTTTAAAGTTCTCCCTCACATCCCCTACGGGTACCCCGATTCTTCCCCTCCTCACAACAAAACGCGTATTTCTCCGCGCTGTTCTAACCGAACTCCTCTGGTTCATATCTGGTTCCACTTCTTCTCTGCCCCTCTCCGCTGCTGGAATAAAAATTTGGGATGGAAATGGATCTCGTGCATACCTAGACTCCATCGGTCTTTCTCACCGTGCCGAAGGAGACTTAGGTCCCGTCTATGGATTTCAATGGCGACATTTCGGCGCTAAGTATATCGATGCCGAGACAGATTACACAGGACAAGGTGTTGATCAGTTAGCAGAAATTGTATGGAAGCTCAAGAATAATCCATGGGACAGGAGAATCATTTTAAGTGCATGGAATGTGGCAGATATTAAGCTGATGGCATTACCACCTTGTCATATGTTTGCGCAATTTTATGTTTCCTTCCCGAAAAGTTCTACAACTTCTTCAACTTCCGAACAAAACACAAACCCCTCAAATCCAGATTCGAAACCAAAAGGCATTCTTCATTGCCAGCTCTACCAACGATCCTGTGATATGGGACTTGGTGTCCCGTTCAACATCGCTTCTTACGCTCTTTTAACACATATCCTAGCTCATGCATGCGATCTTACACCCGGTACATTTACACACACAATGGGAGATGCACACGTTTATGTTGATCATGTCGATGCATTAAAGGTACAACTTGAGCGAGAACCCAGAGAATTTCCTGAATTGGGAATTTTGAGGGAGGATCAAGGTACTGGAGTTGTAGATGGATGGAAGCCAGAGGAATTTGAGGTTAGAGGATATAAGCCACATGGGAAGATTGATATGAAGATGAGTGTTTAAGGAGTGGGAATGGAGTTTTGGAAGAGGGAAATTTCACTTGGGATAAGGGAGGAGAGGGGGATAAATGGAGACTCAACTGTGTATAGATAGATAGGTATTTATTGGATGGATATGAATTATTGAGTTATGGTATTCACGGAGCATGATCACAAAAAGAAGTTGTTTGGTAATGATCATTCAAGCCTAAAGTATAGATAGCATGAATAGTAAAATAAAGAAAGAACTATTTCCAGACACAACAATATAATTCGGATCAGAAATACGTTTATATATATATACACTCACTACACACACATATATTTACACACACACATATATATATACATACATAAAAGCAACATCATAAATAACATACATCATCATACATCCCCAACAAAACAAAAAACAAGTCTCTGGAATCTCCAATCCCCTTCAATCCCTTGAAGAGCAAAAAGCAAAAAGCAAAAAGCAATTTCACAGGGCCTAATCCGGGATCGAACCGGAGACCTCTTACAATTCAGATTAACTCAACCCAAAGCAAGAATTCTACCACTGAACTATCAGGCCTATTGATACATACCGTCGCCTGGACTTGATACTATAAATCAAAAATTTGGAAATTGAAATCTCTGTGATGGATAGTGGAGATGGGTATTTTTTTTTTCTTCTTTTCTTTTTTCTTTTTTCCTCGCGTAGTGGAGATGAATGAGTGGGTAGGGGTCGTTGGGTTGGGTAAGCTGAGTTAAGCGAAGCGAGGGGATAGGGATAGGGGATAGGGATAGGGGAGATTTGGATGTGGGGATGGATGGATGGATGGATGGATGTGTGTATATATATTTAGGTAGGTAGGTAGGATTATTGATTGCTTGTTTATTTGTTTATTAGTATTAATGAGAGAGAGAGAGAGATTTCTTTTCTTTTCTTCCTTTTCTTTTTTTCTCCTTTTATAAACAAGAGTTTAAATCTCAGAGAGGCGAGGTGGTTATAATTATAAATAAATTGAAACTATTAAAAGAGAGAGAGAGTGTGTGTGAGGAGTTTTGTAATTACTACTAATCTATTAATTATAATTCCTATAAGTTATTCAGAAATATTAGAAATCAATCTCCTGAATTATACTCACTTATTTATTCTACAATATTTAATAAAGACAAGTTCATCAATGTACTATTATAAGGATTTCTTTCAAAGATAATTAATCTTTCACTATTTATTAATTCGAGAATTCGGTGTTACGAGTATATATATATAGTGTATTTACCTACTAACAAATCTATAGACTCGCTTCTCTTTATCTTCTCTCAGATCATTTAATAATATACTATTCCAAATAACATTCCATTATAACAGATTAATAACTATCGTAGGTCATAGGCTAGTAATATAGTATGGAAGCTGGCTCAGGTTAACGACTAAAATGGATTATATAAGCAGTGTGACACATGATATTAAAGAATCTGTATTGAATAATTTTCTTTCTTATTTTACATTCAAGAGAAAAAGGCCTCTTTTTATACTTTTTCCTTCTAATTCAGTATTTCCGCTTTCATAAATCTCTTATAGATTTCTTCCTAATCCATCCATTCTTTCGAAATAAAGCCCTTTTTCATATTCTTTATTTTATATCCGTTTTCGGATTTATAACCGTTTTCGACTTAATAATCGTTTTCGAATTAATAATCACTTTCGTAAACTTATAAACAACAATCATATAATCTGATTATATAATATACTAATACTAAATTGAATACTACTAAAAAGATATATATATTATATTATTTTAATTAAAACAATAATTATTTTAATTAAAACAATAGTCCCCTTTAATGTATATCATCTTTTTATATATATTCATATATATATTTTTATATTAGCCTCATTAAAACCTTCTTATTTTTAAAGGAAAAAGAGTACTAATATCTCATATATATATATATATTAATCTCATTAAAAACCTTATTTATAAAGGGAAAAAGAATACTAATAAATATATATTTTTGTTTTTAATAATAATTATTAAAATTTTAAATCATATTAATAAATCTTGATAATTTGATTCTATCTAATAACTTAATTAATCTATCAGCTAATTGATTTTCTATAGAAATCCATATTAGATTTAAATATCCTTTATTTATAAGATCTTTTATATAATAATATTTAATATCAATATATTTGCTTCTATTGTGATATATAGAATTATTTGATATAACTTTTGCTGATATATTATTTGTATATAATAGAAATTTATCTTGATTAAATTGATTTAATTTCTGTAATATACATTTTAAATATATAGCTTCTCTAGCAGCTAAATTTATAGCAATTAGCTCGGATTTTGCTGTATTTTGTACTACAACAGATTGCAATTTAGTTCTCCAGTTGATTGGATTATTAGTATATATAAATATATAGTTATTAGTGGATTTAGCAAAGCTTTTATCTTCTGTATAATCTGTGTTGCAAAATTCTTTGATATATTTATTATTATTCTTTTTATACATAGTTTTAAATGTTTTAATTTCTCTTAAATACCGAAATATTCTTTTCATAGTTATTATATAGTTTTTATTAGGATTAAATATATATCTTGTTAATTTTAATATAGAATAAATAATATCCTATTTAATTCCTAGTACTAAATATAATAATTTCTTTATTGCTTTTTGTACCCATTTGATTTTGTTTAAATTGACTTTATTAGGATTTATTTTTATATCATTTTTAGTAATTATAGATATAGTTATAAGAATGCAATCTTTTAATTTTAGATTTTTTAGATATTTATTTATATATTCTTTTTAATTTAATTCAATATAATCTTTATTTAAATTGATTTAAATATCTAAATAGTTTTTTATTGGATCTAAATCCTTTAGATTTAAATAGTTTTTAAGATTTTTAATAAAATCTTTGATTAGAATCTCACTAGAGTCTATAATAGCAATATCATCAATGAATATATTTAATATTAATTCCGAATATTTATTTATAAATATATACTCGTTTGATTTTATATTAATAAAATTTAATTTATTTAATATGCTTTTTAATGTAGTATATTAGATTCTAGTAGATTGTTTTAATCTATATAGAGCTTTATTTAGCTTTAATATTATATTATTATTATGATATATTTCAGGGGCTTTGATGTATATATTTTTATCAATATTTTTTTGTATAAAAGCTAAAACCATATTTATTTTGTATATATATTATCTTTTATTTATTGTTAATGCAAATATCAATTTCCAGGTCATTTGCTTTATTATGTTAGCAAAAGTGTTTAAATAATTTAATCTATATAGTTGTTCAAACCCTTTAATTATATATTTAGTTTTAAATTCAATATTATTATTAGATAAATATTTAATTTTATAAATCCATTTTGTTTTTAGGATATTGAACTCTTTTATATTATTATTATTTTTTTTAATAATAATATCCTAGGTTTTATTTTTTTTAAGAATCTTTATTTCATATTTTATAACTTTTTTCTAATATTCTTTTTGATTAGAATTTATAGTTTGTGAATATATTTCAGAAGTTATTAAATTTTTATTATAAGTTTTTTTTATTATTACTTTTTCATTAGTTTTTATATTGAAATATAATAATATATTCTTTTTATATTAATCGATATCAATATTATTTAATTTAAATTTATAATTTTGATTTTTTGATTCAATATATAATATATAAGCGAGATTATATATATCTAATTGTAATTCTATCCCTTATATATATTTAGATTATTTAATAGGGATAGGCAAATTAGAATTAAATAATATTTCAATTATTAATCTGCTTTTATTTATATTAGAATCTTTAGAATTAATATTTTTATTTAAACTTTTATATATATTATTATATATATTTATTTTTTCTTTTTGATTATTAATATCAGAGTTTTTTTTTAATTCTTTTAATAAATCCTTTTTAATAAGATTGTTTTTAATATTATTATTATAATATAGTATATCTTCTTTAATAATAAAATCATTAGAATTCATTATCTTATTTCTATTTGGAATATAAAATAATAAATTCTTTGAAGATTCAAATCCTACTAAAATTCCTTTTTCTGATTTATAATCAAATTTATTATCTCTTTTTTCTTTATGTTTTAATATATATATAAGAGATCCTAGAATCCTAATATATTTTATATTAGGTTCTTTATTATATAATAATTTAAAGAATGAACTTTTTATAGTTCTATTATAATATCTATTTTTAATATAAACTATTCCTTTTAGTATATTAGGCCATAAAAATATAAATAGATTTTTATCTCTTATAAATACTAGTATTTTTTCTATTAAATATCTATTTAATTTTTCGGCTATTTTATTTTGGGAATAATAATGAGGACTAATATATTCTAATATAATTCCTTTAGATTTAGTGAATAAATTCTATTGATTGGAATTAAATTCTTTAGTATTATTTAATCTAATCGCTTTTATTTTAATATTAAATTGATTATATATCAAATAAAATACTTCTTTTAATATATTAAAAGCATCTGATTTAAATTTTATGGAATATATCTATATACCTCGCGTAACCCAATCTATAAAAGTAATAAAATATTTTTCTTCTTTTAATTCTAATATATTAAATAGTTTACAAATATTAGTACTAATTTTATTAAATTTGTTTAATTTCAAATTTGATAGAGATTTATTAATATTTTGAATCATTTTATTGTATATACAGGTTTTACAATGATTTAAATCCATTTTAAAATCTTTTAAATTCAATGTTTTTATAATATAATCTTTATTTATATAATTTAAATGCTTATACCATAAGTTTAAATCCTTTAGATTTGTATTATTAGATTCTTTTTTAGATTTTGATTCTTCTTTAGATTCATTTATTTGATTTATTTTAGAATCTTTATTATTATTATAAATAATATTCTTATTTTGATTTAATAAATTATAATTTATATTGTATTCTAGGTAGAAAGTATTATCAATTTATTTAGTATTCGTTTTTATATTTAAAAATTTATTCGAAAATTTATAAATATTGCTGGGGGATAGTATTTCATTAGTCCAACCCTTTTTAGCGGTTTATTTAGTACTAATTAGAATTGATTTTAATAATGGAATATGCTTTATTATTCAAATGAATATTTTCTTATTATTTATAATAATAGGAATATCCTCTTGCTCTAATACTAATATAGATTCTTTATTAACTATATTTACATATTTTGGGATTTTATATTCTTTATAATTTATAAACTAATCTTTATTTGAATAGTAGTGCTTTATAATATCTGAATCTATTATAATATTATTTTTAAATCTATTAGTATGATTAGCTAGTATGGATATAGTTATAATATTATTTTCCTATTTAGGACTAGATGCTAAATTATAGTTCATTTGAGAGATCTGATTTATTTTATTATCAAAACTTTCTTTATAATTTTTATTATTTTTATTATGATTTTTATTATTTTTATTTTGTTTTTGATTGGAATTTTTATTATTTTTATTGTTTTTATAAGTCCTATTGGATTTTTTAAAGTTATTTAACTCTTTAATAACTTTATAAAATTGTTTTTTGGAATTATTCTTATTATTAGAGTTTTTAGATCTTTTATAATCCTTATTATATAATTCTAGATACTTTTTGAAACACTTTTCTATTAAATACCCCTTTTTATTGCAAAATGTATAATTTGAAATAGTATTTAATAGTTTTATAATTTTATTAGACTCTATAAAGCCTTTTATTTTTGATTTTTTAAATATTAATTCGAATATAAACTTATCCAAATCAATATTATTATTATTATTATTTAAATCTTTTGATAATTCTTTTGTTTTTTGTGATTTAAATGAATCAAATGAGTTATTTAAATTATTAAATACAATTCATATTATATAAACTTTTTGCAATTCAAATTTTAATTCTTTTAAATATATATATAATAACAATATATAGTTTATATATTTATTTATATTATTAAAATTATTATAATTTAATTTTATTAATTTATTAAAATATCGGTTTATTATATTAAATGAAGTTTTATTATAAATCTTATTTATAATATCCCAAAGCTTTATTGGATTTGTTTTTTCTTTAAATCTTTTTATTAAATTTATTGATATTATTGATTTTAGTATTGCTAGAGTTTTTTTGAATTTATTTTTGTATTCTTTTACTTTTTCGTTATATTTGAAATAAATTTCTTTTAAAATATAAAGATCGATTGAGACCTTTTTCTGAATCATTTATATAGAGTATAAAATTATTAGTTTCTAAATAGAGCTTAGATTTATTATACTATTTTATATAATTAGAATGATTATTCAGTTTAGGATTTATAAATTTGATTCTTTGATTTATATTTATTTTTTATATATTTTTATTGATATATATGAATATTTTATTATAGTATAGTAAGTACTATATAATCAGAATCTTAATATAGCTTTTATAAAGCTTTTATTTCAAGAAGTGATTAGATTTTAACTACCACCTCTTGATATAAACCTATATAAATCCTTATATATAAATCTATTCAAATTAAAACACCTTTGTATAAGATATAATATTATACGATTCGCTATAGATAATATATATATATATATATAGCTTTTAAGGATCTAATTTTATTCTTTAATTAGATTTAGTCTCAAGGATACAAATTAAAAATAGATTAAAAAAGTTAAATATATTAATAAATAATATATATATATATATATTAATATAAAAAAATAGAAATATAGATTTATTGATTTATATCTCTTAATATAAATATACAATTATAAGGAATTTGATATTCGTTTAAACAATCTAATTCCTTATTAATTATATTATTTATATAATCGATATTTTTAGATTCAAGATTGAAGAGATTGATATTCGATTTATATTGTAATATACAATATATTTTTGTATATAGAGATTTGATATGATTTTAATCGATTGACCTTTTTTCTTGCTAATTTGAATATTAAATCGATATTTTGATCTTCGATTTGAATTAGATTTGGATTTGTATCTAATCCTTTTTCTATAATAGTGTTTTGAATATAGATCGGATTCTAGACTTCTTCGAAAGTAAGATTGGAATTCCTACTAATAGTTTTTAAATCGATATTATAATATATAGTTAAACTATAATTAGAATCTGATATACTTAATAAATCCAATTGAATTTGGTTTTCGATTCCTTGAGTTATTGATTGATATTTAACCCTTATTGAATATACAATAAAGTGATATAAATTGTTTATATATTTTTCTTTTCTTTTTTTGTATTGAATTATATTGTATTCCCTATTATTTAATATTCTTTTATACCTTTTTATTATCCAATCAAGAAAATCTTTGATTAATTTTATATATATTATTGAATCGATAATGTATATATAATTTGCAAATATATATAAAAGTCGATAAGAGTTTGTATATAAGTGATAATTAGTTTTATACCTCCGATAAAATGTGATATTCAATTCTGTTACACCCAGTGATATATAATAAGGGAACTATTATACATCTAATAATGTATAATATTGATATTTATATTTGGTAATGTGTATACTTCTTTTTGTACTACCTAGTAATATAACAAGGGTATTATATATAGGCTTAGAATTTGAATATAGATTTGAGATCGATACAAATTTGTATTAATATATAGAAGTGTTTGTATAATGTATAAAGTGTTTTGATTGAGTGAATTTCTTTGTATATTTTGTTTTTTGATACAAAGTCGATTATCTTTCGGTTTTTTTATTCTTTTCTTGCTTTTTCGATGTGTATTTTGACATACATATGTTTCTTTTTAGTTGTATATATAAGTTATTAAATTTATAATTTATTATAGATTATAAACTAATAATATAATATAAAAGCTAGTTTAGGTTAACAATTAAAATAAATTATATAAATAATATGATATGTGATATTAAAGAATCTATATTGAATAATTTTTTATTTTATTTTATATTCAAAAGAAAAAGGTCTCTTTTTATACTTTTTCCTTTTAATTTAGTATTTCCGCTTTTATAAATCTCTTATAGATTTCTTTTTAATCTATCCATTCTTTCAAAATAAAGCCTTTTTTCATATTCTTTATTTTATATCTGTTTTTGGATTTATGGTTGTTTTTGGTTTAATAATTGTTTTCGGATTAATGGTTGTTTTTGTAAGCTTATAGACGATAATTATATAATCTGATTATATAATATACTAATACTAAATTGAATACTATTAAAAAGATATATATATTATATTATTTTAATTAAAACAATAATTATTTTAATTAAAACAATAATAACAAACTAAAGAATCACAAGTATATAGACTATAATAGTTAGTTCTAAAAATGATAATCCGTTATCATCTCATCAAATTCCTATTTAAACTATACTTTAAACTACCTCGAGAGATCTCTAGTCACTTTGATATAACTCTAAAGACGGCTCTTATAATATATTCCTATCTATATATCACTATATATTAATGAAATTTCCATTTTCCATTTTCAAAATCCCAACTTTCAAAATCGCTCAAGTTAGAATTTCCTTTTCCCTTTTAGTATGTTTGAGGATATATTTCTTTCTTTCTTTCTTTCTTTCTTTCTTTCTTTCTTTCTTTCTTTCTTTCTTTCTTTCTTTCTTTCTTTCTTTCTTTCTTTCTTTCTTTCTTTCTTTCTTTCTTTCTTTCTTTCTTTCTTTCTTTCTTTCTTTCTTTCTTTCTTTCTTTCTTATTTATCTATTATCTATCTCATTCATCACCCATCATCTATTATCTATTAATTATTATTTATAACCTTCTCCTATCTATCCTCCTTTCTATTCAGCTCACTACCTCCTCATCTCCAATCTCTAATCTCCAATCCCCAATCTCCAATCTCCAATCACATATATTCAAATCCCCAATCACCTTTCTTTTAATCAATCAATAGAATCATTCATTCGACAAATCATTCATTCATTCATTCATTCAACAAACAAACAAACAAGCAAGCAAATACTTCAAGGATCTATTCATTCTTTAATATCTTCTATTTTATTTCCCTTCATTCCACCACATCTCACCCTATCTCACCATATTCCATCCATCCATCCATCCATCCATCCATCCATCCATCCATCCATCCATCCATCCATCCATCCATCCATCCATCCATCCATCCAATTTCCAACCTCTACTCAAATCTCAAAACCCCCAATTAAAATATATATCAACATCCATTCAATCCCTCTCACATTCACTCTCACTCTCACTCTCACATTCACATCCAAGTTCCACAACAAGACACTATACATACTTATTCATTCACATAAAACACACAAAGCACACAGATATACAAACACCTACCTACATACTACCACTCACTCTCTCCCCACCCCATCCCAAGATTCCAAAACGAGCAAAATCCCAAAAACCATATATTCAATAACTATGCAACTACTCAACTACTCATAAAAAGGGTATAATATAAAACCAACAATCAAAATGCCTACACTTCTTCAGATCAACACATAACCATCCTCAAGTTCTTTCGTACCTATCCGCACGCCCATCAATATCCATCTCCATTTTTATTCCCATCCATCCCAACCACCGACACAATACCCCGCCAAAACTACCAATTTCACAGCCCGCTACCCCAATCGTACTTTCATCTATCCTTCCCTAATATCTCATAATTGTAATCGATCAGAGAGTCAAGACATTTCGTATGAAATGGATTTTACATCCCGTCCTATCCCGTCCTATCCCATCCCACCCCATCCCATCCCATTCCACCCCACAGCAATAAGACTTCTTATTCATTAGGACTTTGATAAAAAAGTCCCAATGTCTGGGACTAATATCCAGGACCAACACCCAAGAACATCATCTTTTCTCTCCAACAACACTCTATCTACAGGCGAGTAACAGACCGACTGAACCACCTGCCTTCAAAGAACCCCAGATCTCAGTGAATTCTGCGTTCGAAGTCAACTGGACAGCGTGAAATATTCTCAAATCCGATCATTTCCAACATATCATCTATCCCAAATATCCAAGTAGCATACCGACCCAGATAATCTCCAAAAAATCCCAACCCATCCCATCCCTTTTCCTAGAAACAGGACCACATTCAAATATCTCATATCTCATATCTCCTATCCCAACACATATCCTCCTTCCTCACATAATCCACTCATCCTCATATTCTCAAACCACAACATGCATACTCATATGTTCTACCGCATCCTTAATACTCCTCATCCATCTCTGATTAATACAATACGGACACCTGATCGGTTGTTCCCCTACTTGCATCAATGCACTTTCATTCTGTTCCGGGATTACCGGTGTTACAATTCGTTGTGCGGTATGTAGTATGAAGGATTGTTGAGGACTTCCACTACTACCCGCTCGATTTGTACTTGGGGGTATGGGAGTCTCGACTCTATTTGCGTTGGGATTTGGAGGCGCTCCGTTATTCATGGGTGTGGGTACCTTGTTATTTGTTCCATTTCCATGACTATTCATATCTGAGAATAGAACTTGGTTTTGCGGTATTTTATTGCTTCCTTGCAAACCGTTGCCATTATTTTCACTTCCACCTCCATTGCCACTCCCAGATCCATTACCAGAGATTGTTCCATCACTCCCCAATCCATCACCTTGTCCTCCACTACTTTCATCTGTACTACCTGCTTTCTTCAAAATCTCCGTCTTTGCTCTTCTACATTGCTGTAAATGTACTTCGGCTCCAAATTCCCTCATCATACGATCTCGAATTTCTACTGGTGCTGTATCTTTCGTAATCGTCATTAATTTTGGCAAAATTCCCATGAGAAATGGTAATCGACTAGCGCTATTCCTCTGTACTTTCGGTAGAACAGGTAGAACTTGTCCTGAAATTGCCATTCCATTACTTCCTCCATTGTGTTCAATAACCCTCGCTCCGGGTATAATATGTCCATTTTCCCCTTCTCCAGTTCTAACCACCATACCAGGTGGTATCCCCATCCCAACTCCCCCCATCCCCACCGACATCCCCCCATCCCACCCCCCATTAACCTGTCCCCTCACAACTCCCCCCGCACCCGGATGTCCAACACTAACCAAATCATCCAAACAAGTGTGTCTCTCCCTCAACACCGTAACCCTAGCCAGCGGTTCTCTCCCTCCCCTCCTCTCCCAATTACACCTCACCACAAAAGGACATCCCGGATCCCTCTTACATCCCACCCTCACTCTCCCAGTATCGCTTTTTAAAATCCTCGGTTCGAAATGTGCTTCAATCGCCCAGGCATGCAGCGCTTCCTTGAAAGCTTTCAGAGAGGGAAATTCTTGTCGTAGTTGTAAAGGTGGCATTTGCGATGTAAAAAGAATGCTTCCGATCTTGCGCGGAATGGAATAAAAAACTCGAGAACCAAACAGTCCAATCCAAACCACACTCCTCAAAATTCCGATCCCGACAACGTATTCCCACCAATTCCTCAACTTGTAACCTCTCCAACCGAACCCACAAATCGCGATAGCAATCCCCTGCGCGCTTTCACCAACCGCAGAATATCAACTCTAAAGTAGCTACCCAGTACCCAGTACCCAGTACCCTCAATCGCAAATCCCTCTCTCTACCAAGCTCAATCCAGCAACTCAAACTCGCACTCAAACGCAAACGCTTCTCCACGAAGTCCAAAACTCTTACGGCCAGCCAAAAGGACCCAACAATTCTAGCGTCTGCGGTGCGGGGTATCGATCCGCGTTGCCGTTGCCTATGCCTCCGTGTGCGCAGTGGAGGATTCGCGATCGACGTCAAGGTCAAGTGAGTTCAAGCTCGAGCTCGCCCGAGAACAAACAAATCAAACCCCGAGCATCGAACAATCAATCAATCAATCAATTAATCAATCAATCAATCGGCGCAAGTTTCCCCCAAAGCCACAAAAAAGCCCATAAATATATCGAAATCGTATTTGCTCGCAAATTATCCTTCGTCTCGTTCGTCTCATTCGTCGCGTTTGATAGATAAGAAGCTCGGTGGAGAAAGTTAAATAGTTCGGGGTAATGAAGATGAGAGGAGAGGGGTGTTTGGGGATGGAGGATACTCGGAAGAAGATAAAGTGGCACGATCATTCATCTCTTAGGTAAGATCTCGCAGGGGTTATGTCATCTTGGAGTATCAGCTGGCTTGTGAACATGGAAGCTCACCGGGTGCTCTAGTTTGCTCACAATTTACTTCATCTTGACGGACCGTCATGCCAATGATTGATTTCGATATCAATATGATACTACATCATGAGTATCACAATACACATTCAAAATTCTACAAACTCTTCAGTTCATTCGGTTGGATATTTAAATGCTCGCTGCTTAGGTATTCATGCACACACGCTAAAGAAGAACTTGGTCGTCGCTATCATCATCTCTTTTTATTTTCTTCCTCCTCCGCTCCCTCGTCCGCATTCCCATCTCCATTCCTCCTAACTGAAAAATCAATTGGTAACTAAATTCCTCCAACAAATGAAATTTCCATGGTATGTCCGTCATGCAGCCCAAAATGTTAAAAAGAGAAAAACAGGGGGGTGACAAAGAAGAAGCGCCATAATGATAACGCCCAGTGCCTCCCTAATATTCTTATCCCCGATAGAATGTGTACGAAAAGGTAAGAAGAATGGTATTGTTAAAGAAAAAAGAAAAAAAGAAAGAAAAAAAGGTGGTGATCTGCGTCAAAATGAGTGTGGTTTCGACTGCCAAAAAGTGTACCAGCAGCTATTACCAACCCTTACAAAAGAATTGTCTGTACATCTGAAGCAGATTAAGAAAGTGTAAGCGCAAAAGAAAAGTAGCGATAGAACATGTCGTTCGTGGAAGAGACGCTGTTGCCAGTGCAGTACCAGATACATGTTGATATGAATTTATGATCAATAATACTATTGATATTCGACGTAAATAATAAGCTTATCGTTCCGTTGTAGAGCAATGTCTAAATCATTGTCGCTCATTAGGTTGGGCTTTTCTCCGCTAGGCTCGTCTTTGTAGTATAGTGCAATTTCATCTCCTTGTGGAATCTTCAAGCGATCACTGATCTTCTCATAAAGCTGTTGGAACTGAATATCGGTAGGTACTCGAATGGCTATCAAATCATCCCCGAAATAGATTTTGACCTTCATAGCAGATGGGGATAGTTGCTGCCCGTTAACATTGACTCCCGGAGATAATGAGTTGGTAGATGGCTGAGACAGAGATGAGGTCTGACGTGTTGGACCTTGACCATTACTGACTGATAATGACGATTGACCTCTTTGATGACCTGGAGCGGCAGTCAAGCCAGTAGGTGCCCCACTCGAATAGTTTTCACCGTTCAAATCACCTCTCGAAGATTGCCTAGATGCTGCTTGTGTTCTTGAATCGTTTGAGGACTGTTGTGAACCACCCGATAGACGATATTCTTCCTCAACTGCGTTTGGATCCATCTCATAATCCCCTTCGCGAGGTGCAAAGAATTGCTTAACAAGAGTGCACCTTGAGATGTATGCTGGTTGGTTTAAGAGGCTCTTGACATAGGCATCAAGATTATGTTGTCTTCCTTCGGTAATCGCGTCTGTAACATAGTTGACAGGTCCTGGCATATACGGCAAGCTTCTCTTCTGCGTACCAGTGTTTCCTGCCTCCGCTGGGAACTCTGTCAAGAGAGCAATCTGAAAATCGTAAAAGTCTTCGTAGTATCTCGAAAGCTCCCAATATCTCCCATCTTCCAGAGAAGCCTCGATCACGAACCAGTATTTATCTTCAGCGAAACAGTATCGTGGTATCCGCGCTGTCAGTGGAGCGTATAATTGGGAAGTAGATTTGGAAGGCGTAGAATATGGATTTTGCGGGATTTGTTGGACGGGTTGAGCAGCTTTCGCTTGTTGTGATTGCCGTTGGTCCTGATACTGTGTTAGTTTTGAATTTCCAACTTCGCGTCCCGTTACATACATAGCTTTGGCCATTCTGCTGACTCTGCCTGGAGGATTGCTGTTGCAGACTCATTCTTTCCATGCTCTGCTGCATTTGTTGCTGCTGCTGCTGCTGTTGTTGTGAAGAGCCATTGGGCACTTCGAATTTGCCCAAGGTAATACTACTGTTCTTGTAATCGGCGGCCATTCGCTTCCATTCTTCCACTTTTGGCACACCAGCCCTCTGAACTGCCTCTTGCGCATTTGGCACGGCTTTTCCAGTGCCCATATCACGTATCTCGATGAAATCAACCGGTATTAGTCCTGGGCCCCCAAGTCGTCCAATTGGTTTCGCGACAAACCATTCTGGGTTCGATTGAGCAATCACGATGATTGCTTCTCCAGCCTTGGCTTCTAATTCATCGGGCCTTTCCGCCGCAAAATCGTACATAACCACTCCGTAAACCATCGCGCCGGTGCCTTTCATTGTCTTTGAAAATCTCTGACCTCCACCGCTCTCTGATGGACTCGCCAGTGTCCCTGAACCGGACATGTCGGAATAACCCGAATCATGATCCACCTTCATACCCATAGGCGACTTATCTGATAGAGATTGACCACTGTCCCGCTCAGTCCTTCCTAACGCTTGAAAGTATGCAACAGGTACCAAACCCCTCGCATCTGGAACTGCGGGATTACATGCTTCATACCAATCCGTATCGTTTTCTCGTCCTATAACATGAAAAAAGTCGCCCCTCGTGAAACCCAATTCTTGATTTGATCGTGCCTCATAATCGTGCAATGCGCGGATCACCTATAATAATTGCAGCTCGTTAGGAAATGCGAAATGGATGCGGTTGCGACTCATGCACGCGATATTCGGCATACCTTTTTGGGAGGGACAATTGCGACGGCAGATTTGGGCGTTAAGGAAATATGTTGAATTTTTGCATCGGGCTTTTCGCCTTTAATCGACCTACGAAGAGCCTGATAGACAAACATGGTCTGTTAGCGATGACTCCTCCCAAGTTGGATTTTTGAGATCCTCAGACGAAGTAACAAACTGGTTGGGTGGTTACTGACCTTCATTCTTCAGATTGCTGTGTCGTTATGTCGTACTCCTCGAGAGTGCCAGCCAGGTAGGCAAATGAGAGAAAGAATGATTGAATGGAAGAAAGAAAGAATGGACAGTCAATAGAAGGAAGGGAAAGTAAGAAAAGCCTTTGGGTTTTGCGATCGTTGATGTCGAGGGCAGCAGTTATGATTGTCGACGAGAATGGATGTAAATAATATTATGGATGGATGGGTAGATATCGATTGCTCTTGCTTCTTCTTCTTCTTCTTCTACTTCTTCTTCTCCTGCTTCTGCTTCTGCTTCCTCTGCTTGTTTCTTGAATAGCTTTCCGTGACTTTTTCCTTTTCCTTTTCTCGATGCAACCCTTCCAACTTTCTTTATGGCGGCGATAAAACCCCAAGCGCTACTCCGAGTCCACTACTGTACACTACGAAATAGCTAGCCTCGAGCTAGCATCCACGAAGGGGGGACTGATAAGGTGGGGTGATTAAGCAGATGTGAAACCTGCAGAGGGCAAAAGACTGTCGAACGACGGTTTGTGGTTATGTTATGTGTAGTATAATACGAGATTGAGGATAGATGGGGTGACGGGCGGAAGAAAAACGCTATATATTGCGCGCGTCGTATGTGATGATCTGACAAAAGTTGGTGGGAAGGGTGTGTGAACAGAATGGGATGAAGGCTGGCTGGCTGGCCGGCTTGCTTGCTTGCTTGCTTGCTTGCTTGCGTGCAATAAAAGAGGGAGGGGTGGTATCAAAGAGTCATAGGCTAGTTGCAAAATGAGGTGTATTTCTGCTTTTTTTGAGGAAATGATTTTCTAGTATCGCTTTGAAACCGGCTGATCGAGGCTTTGGAGCATAGGATGGATAAGGATACCAACGGTTATGGAGCCGTTTCTGCTGTTGGATATGGCCAGGATCGTATTCAATGTGTTTTGCGCATCGAGATTTGATAATGCATTGAGCGGCAGTCTCGATATCGATAATCGGCGTAAGTGGCGGGCGGACATTAATTTGGACAAGCCCGCGTTGATTTTCTCGAGGACGAAGTTCACGATGGTGAAAGAGAATCAATTGGCGCGAGGGAAGAAAAGTGACTGTTCTCCGGCCTTTTCTTTGTTGCATCAAAGAGTATCTATCTTGGGTCTAGAGAGGAGGAGAGGGGCAAGGGACTACTTCCACCACAGGATTTGAGGATGCTTGGCTTGCAGCGAGGAAAGGAGTG
Organism: Botrytis pseudocinerea; assembly: GCA_019395245.1. Lineage (NCBI taxonomy): Eukaryota > Fungi > Ascomycota > Leotiomycetes > Helotiales > Sclerotiniaceae > Botrytis > Botrytis pseudocinerea. The sequence goes on along the minus strand of JAHXJK010000081.1, from coordinate 84,845 downwards.
TGCATTGTATCTGTTTATATATACATATGTATGTGTGAGTATGTGTGAGTATGTGAGTATGTGTGAGTATGTGAGTATGTGAGTATGTGTATGTATGTATGTATGTATGTATGTATGTATGTAGACACACATGTACTCCGGCACTTTCTCTATCAGATATATATTTGAATACATCCATACACCAACCACAACCCACATCTAGTCTGCCTCCACGGCAGTGGCTCCCAGAGGGCCAGCGGAGCGTCTTTTCATCTGGTCATCAATCACATCAATGCATCTTGGGCGAGAAAGTGCAAGTGTCAACAGAGCATGTAATGAATGAACGAACGAACGATATCAATTCACCAGCTCCTTCCTAGCATTCCGACCTAACCTTACCTGCTCGTATCCAGAACACCGGGCCCAACTCACTCTAGGATTCTCTTCTCTCTTCTCTCTCTTCTCTCTTCTCTCTTCTCTCTTCTCTCTCGATTTCCCACAGCAACGATCTCTCCGACAAATTACTCAATGCATCTAGACTTTCGCGTTCCCTTCTGTACATCTTCATTTGGGGATGCTGGACGGATATCCACAATTACCGTTACTAGAGGTTTGATATACACTTTCCTAAGTCAGGCTAACTGCCACTAGGAACATTTCTTTAATTTAGATGGCGCTTTTTGGGATTGGGATTGGGATTGGGATTGGGGGACTGGAAGATGGGAGATGGAATGATTTTAGACATTGATCTAGGGGAGAGTTTTACAGCTTGGTATCACTTGTGACTTGTAGAGTCTTTGGTAGTAGAATGAGAGATGGTCGAATGAGAAATAGCAGAATCCCAAACATGAACCCCTTCCCCAAGGTTTATTTACACAGGTCATGAAGAAGTCTTTCCATCTGTCAATAATTGCTTTCTCGAGACACGCAGCGAAAGTATAATAATTCCCTATCCAGGAACCACACCATACCACATCTGCCCATGGTGCATTTCCCACTCCCTGCCTGCATACCGACGCTCCATCTACCTACGCGGTTGTCCATCCATCCGTCCATTCTTTTCCTTTCTTTTCTGTGGGAGAGAAAAGGTCTTATCGATATCGATCCGGGCCGTCACTCGTCACTCGTCACTCGTCACTCGTCATGCGTTCCTCGCTCCTCGTGCTTTGCAATGGCTCAAGGTTGACACGGACACGGACAATTCCATTTGGAGTGCGAGGAGACTCCACCATACGCCATACACGATGCATCACACATTATACATTATACATCACACATTATACATTATACATCACACATTATACATCACCCACCGCCATGGATAATATCCAACACTCCCATTCCAGGTTTTGCACTTGATGCATCATCCTTCACTATACTGTACGTACAAGTGCAATGCGATGAAATTCAGATCCGATCAGATCCGATCAAAATCCTGCATCCATCTATGCATCCATCTATGCATCCATCCCTCCCTCCCTCTATGCATCCATCTATGCAATCCATCCATCCATATATTCATCCATCCCTCCCTCCACCACCCTTCCCCTTCTCTCCCCTCCCATTCGTCTTCACACCCTCAACCCATCCTTGAAAAATTCCCGCATCAGGCTTCAAATACATGACCAATTTCCCACGCCAAACCAATGAGCTACTCCTTCCACATTCCGACCCAGGCTCCCTCGCAGGCGCAGTCCGCACAAACCCAGACCAGGGGGGGCTCGGGGAAGCACGCAAAAACACTCCTTTCAAACCGCACACTCAAACTTCCAATTCACACTTTTCACCCAGGGACAGCTAGGTAGGTAGGTACCTTCTCGAGGTACCTTCTCGGCTGAACAGTCTTTCATCTATTATGCTTTAACATGTCAACCCTATATTTCGTAATAGACTCTCGGAGTCGTCGTCATCGTGATCTCCACGCTCGATAGAGTTGTGTCGATAGATGTCGCGATGAGGTTTTGACGAGAAACTTAGAAATTTTGATAACGTTAGTTGTATTATTGATCGTTTCTGTTCCCTCCATTGATTAGGATTCAGCCCGTGTGCTCATCTCATCTCGTATATACATATCTCGTGCTATGCTGTACATAACTATTGCATATATTACACATGTGCATATAGAATACAAAAAGTCATCGCCTCGCGAAATATAGTCAATACATCCACGGTGTGTAATATACTGCATCTGATCTCTATCTACCAACCCAATCCATTCTATTCCATTTCATCAGTATGATATATCATATATCCAAGGTATATATAGTTATGCATATACATATACATATACATATCTAATGCCCCCAAACCAAATCACAAACATCATACACCCACTCATCCTCTCCTCCTCAAAAAGCCAAAACAAAACAAAAAAAAACAAACAAAAAAAAAACATTCCAAAGACCCAGACCAGCCCGGGACCTGCAGCATCCCCCATCCCATCCACCACAGCATGTCATGTCTCAAACCTCCCCCTCACCATCCAACCACAATCCATCTTCTCCTCCCTCCCCACCCACACCATCAAAATCCCTCAACGGCGGCACGCTTGATTCACGAGGCAGAAAGTGGAATGTGGAATGTGGAATGTGGGAAGTGGAATGTGATGTGTGGAATGATTGAATGGACTAGGTAGGAACGGGTTCCATTATTTCAGGGCTGAGCGGAATATTATTCGATGAATTGGTGTGTTGGTTGTTTGATTGTTTGTTTTGGCTGGATGGATGTATGTATATATAGTTTAGAGATTGGATTATATTATTTGATATGTAACTAACTAACTAACTATATAAATTGTGTGCTTTATATATATATTCATTCTACTATCTCAATTCTTTTATTTCTTCTTTTTCTTCTTGTTAAATCTATAATATATACATCTGCACATCTATACACACACATATATATATTTATATTCAACCTCACCACAATATTAATACTCCTAATCCCGCTTCGCGTCTCTAATAAAATAATTACAAATTACTTTTTCCATCTTGAACTCCACCCCGCTTCCTTTCGCTTCTGCTTCTGCTTCTACTTCTAGATGGAGTACGGAGTATATATGTATATAGATATAATCATAAAGCCACCTCCTACACTATGCCTTATATATATATGTAGGTCTAGATGCATTACTAGTAATACAATACCGGTTTACTGCGTCTAGATTTTGCACTGACATGGATAGATAGATGGCTAGACTTTACTTTATTTTTCCTTCCTGCTGAGCTGAGCTGAACTGAGCTGAGCTGAGCTTCAAAAGTATCGTAAGCTAAACTCACATGACCTATACAAATTCTCCATACCACAATTCAATTCACACTCGCAAATCACAATATCATCAACTTTCGACGCCTCCAAAATTCGTTTCCCGTGCTTTCCTTGAGCGATTTTCTATCTTTGTACACATATATATATGTATATACACATATAGCTATCTTCTACCCCGATTCCAGAAGCAAGCAAGCAAGTAAGTAAGTAAATGAGTAAGAAAGCAGGTACAGAGGCATACTATGCTACAGTATGATATGATATGATATGATATAATATGATATGCAGCATATGCAATAAATATAAAGTGGAGTCCCCGAACTCCTTCCTTCCAGACCTAGATTTGGACAATGTAACTTACATCGCACGTACGCACGAGGTATTTAGCAAGAGGTTTGAAACGCATCAAGGGGTCCGGGGCCTATGATGTAACGAATGTTTTGTTTTGTTTTATTTTATTTTATAGAAACGAAAGGGGAATAAAGAAAATAGAGAGTAGGATAATAATATATATATATTATAAGAGTGACAAAAGATTTCGAATTTTGTTATAGTTATAATAATGATGATATATATAATGGCTAGTAGTTATCAAGTAAGCTTTTCGTGTATAGAGATCGGTATAATTATATATAAATGCTTATTTATTTATATTATATTTATATTAATACTTTCTTTAGAATCTTCTCTTTCGGACTTGGATTCAATGATATAATGAATTTATGAATCTCTTGTTTTATTATTATATATATAATTCTATTTAAGGGATTTATTTATTTATTTATCTATCTATTAATCTAATTGTCTACTCATCCATTCATCCCACCTCACCTCCTCCACCATCTCATCGTACACCCTCAATCTAATAATAATAAACTCTCTCTCTCTCTCTCTCTCTCTCTTCTTAGTTTACACTACAACTTACTTACCCATGTACTTCTCAATCATACTTCTTCTCAATCATACCTCTTCCACCCCTTTCTCCTCTCTCTAAATCAAAACAATCCCAACCAAACCAAACCAAACCAACTACCAACTACCAACTACACACACACACATATATACATCTTCCAAACTCACCAATAAATCACAAACTGCAATATAATTTTAAAGATAGGTAGGGATCTACATCTAACTAGCTGATATTAGATATACATATATACACACACACACACATATCGATCAATCCATCCATCTATCCATCTTCTGCCCATTCTCGATTATTCAAATCATCCATCTTCGCTAGCAATAACACACCTCTCCCCTCCCTAAACCCTCAATCCTCCATTCCCAATCCCACACTCCCCCCAAACCACTACATACTCCCTTCCTCCCTTCCTCCCTTCCTCCCTTCCTCCCATCTCCCCATCCTCCCACCCTCTCCTCAATTCAAAATCCCCCAATCCCCAAGCGCAAAATATTGGCTCCTCACCATCCACCATCCAAAATCCAGAATCCACCATCCACAAAACACAAAAGACAAGAACATGTGATAATAACATTGACATTGGCATCAAAAATACCATCAACGTCCAAGCAACACTTCTTCTCGCCTTCTCTCCACCTTCTTCCCAAGCTTCTCTCAAGCTTCTCTCAAGCTTCCCTCTACCTTCTAGCCTTCTAAGATTCTCCCTGACCCCTCACCACATAGACGCTACTTCCAACTAAAAGCTTTATCTGAAACGAACTATTTTGTAAAAAATGACTAGGTGCTGTTAGTAGTTAAGTCAATCTGCTCTTTGAATTAAAGCAGCTCTGCTTTTACACACATGGCATAATGATCCGGGAAAAGAATATTTTCAGCATGAAGAAATGCTTTCTCTAATATAGTGAGGGCCATCGTTGTAAAGTCTAGAATCATCAAAAAGTCGTACGATGATGTCAGAAATATACATGCACATCTCAAACTCAATTGAAAAGACAATAGAATGGTTTTTGGTTAATTTTTGATTTTCATGAGATTTCTATCCATCCATTGCCCCAAACTTTTGTCAGTACTACTTAATATAAACCCTCGCCTCAAGTTGCAGTATGTACAGAGCTACGAGGGTTCTATAAGCCAACGTGATACATAAAAGGCGGTACAAACCACCTTGAGCACATTTTCGTGCAACGCCATGTAATATCGTATCAAACGCTCCTCCCACTGGCACCATGCAAAGGTACAAAAGAACTTTGAACTCCTGGCCCCAATGTGCTTACCATTAACGGCTAGCACCCCACTCCATCACTATACGCCAAAACCACAAACTCCACCTAGATATTCACCATGCATCAAAGAAGAGAAAGAAAGTAACAGTGCAAAGGGGTTATCCCATTCGAAATCGAAGAAGGGGGAAAAGAAAACTCGAGTATGTTCTTGGTCGACTCAAAATCCATTCTGTGAAAGGACAAGCGGGTGAAGACGTAACGCGCAGTCATCTAGACCCACATCTCGTTCTATGAGGGGAGGCCAATCAAGAAGATTAAATCATATAGATTTAAGGGTGAAAGGCGTCTTTGAATAACCATGGAGAGAAAAAAACGACGAAATGGGTGAAAAGATGGCAATATATGAACCAATTCCGAAAGTACGAAAGTGTTAGATTTGGCCTTTGATATCAATCGCGCGGAAGGCTTCAGCTTTTGCAGTTTCAAAAATCTGACCGGCCTGGCCGGAAAGAAACCGTAGGTCGCCATCTTTCTCTACTAGCAAGGCCTGTCCATTGTGGTCACAAATGAATTGAGCAGCATCGCCGTCGGATTCGAATCCTAATTCTTCCGTGACGAACCTTAATTTGACCTCGGGTTTGTAACTATGATGTGTTAGTTGACACTCTAGAGTGATTAGAATTGGATTGACTTACGTTCTGCAAATTTTCGACAAAGCAGCCAAACGTTCTCGGGCGACAAACATATCCATAAGATATGCTCCCATATTCGGAGTATCGAGGTAAAGTCTAAAGAATTTGTGATAATTGCCCAATGCTAGTGCCGAACGTACACTCAATGCGTGAATTACCGCTTCGGATTCCTTCTCTGCTTTTGTTAGATCCGCAATGACATCATTTAATGCCGTGCGGTTAGCTGTGTGAATAAAATATAAAATACGATATGCCTTGAACTCCACTGGATTACCACCAATCTTCTGGGCATAAAGAGCCCGAAGTTGAGTCTGGCATTGATTATACTCACCGAGATCCCCCTTCTCCAATGCAATACGCGCGTGAATTTCGTAGACAGTAACAGTAAATTCATTTTTGATACGCTGAACCGTAAGGTCCTGACGCATAGACTTGAATTGATCGCAGATGTAAGAATAGTTTCCTTCCTTTTTCCACTTCTTTTTCAACAGATCTAGCGTTTCCCGTAAGATGTACTCAGGGCGAACCTGTGAAGCAACGGGTGCAGTAGTCAAACGAAAGTACTCTTTCTCTAACGTTGTGTTCGTACCAATTAAGGGACCCATCATTGGCTCCGGTGTGGGCGTCTTAGATTTATAGGTAGATTTATAGCCACCGTCAAATCGCTTTTGTCGCTTCTCTAGGTTTTTCTGAAACTTACTTGTACCTTTGTGGGAGAGATCGTCTTGGAATGGTTGTTGTCGTTTATCAAATCGTTGTTTGGAGGGTGTCAAATTGGCACGATCATCATTTCCCGTGCGGTTGTTAGCACGCCATGGCGGCATTGCGGCGAGGTTCTCATCACCGTTTCCTTCTATGGATTTCCTCTTCTTGGCCGAATTCGCGAGACCGGTGGTAGCTAGTTGAAAATTTAAGGATTCCTGCTGCCATGCAGCGGCTGCCTTTGATCGCTCGCTTTGTATTAATTGCTGAGGAAGTGGGTAATTATCCCAATCACGGGAGAAGAGCGTATCGGTATCGGATGCCTCGGTGATGGTCTTTTTCAACATGTTTTCCATGTCTGGACGCTCAATACCGGCGATGGCATGCGCGACATCAAAGGAACGTTGAACGTAATTACGGACTGACTGTGGCCAGTCTCTCTTCTTTTGGACAGGAGGTGGTATCGATTGAGGGGTTGATTGCTGGGGGATTACTGCTGGGTTATACATTATGGGTGGGGCTTGATTAAATGATTGTCGGACTTGCACTGGATGATAAGCTGGGGCAACTATCGGCGCGGCTGTAGAGCTTTGGTTAGAAGACCTTATACATAGTTTGGAACAGAGAAGTATTGCTGGGCTGCGGATTGCTCACCTTGTTGATAGCCATATGAGCCTGTCGTACCTGGAGGCGGTGGAATATTAGAGTTCCATGGTGAGGCCATCGTATTGTACATGTAGGACTTATGCTTTTACGCTCTTAGATATTAGTGGTGCGATACAAGAAACGCGACAAGGGCTTGGACAAGAAAGATTCTTGAGAAGATGGTGTGTAGAATGTGTCTGACTTCTTCAGAATAGTTGTCGAGGTTGTGAATGTGAAGTGATGGAATGTTTTGTAAGAATGGCTGGTTTGCCTGGGGTTGAAATGGACAATTAACCGAATGAGTTGGCGCAGAACCTTAATTGATCAGTCAGTCAAGTCACGCGTTCGAAACGGCAGAAAAACTTGCTACGGTAGTCCGAGTAGTCAGGATTGTTCGCTTTACAACAGGAACGATTGCATCACGATAAGGAAGTGATAGCGAATATGAATAGTCTCATCCTTCCACAAGGACCTGCAGATGCTGCAATCGTTTGTCCTCATCATTCCCAGCAGATGTGCACTGCATTGTCCGCAGAAAAACACCAGAATAATCCTCAGTACATGTCTTGCGTGGACGAATGTTTTTAAAACATCTAGACCTCACAACTGCTTTGAGGCCTTCCTATTTGCCCGATGAGGTCAACCTCTTTGTCCAAGACAACATTGGGCTTTATGAGGGGTAAGTGTTTGCTCAAGCAAGAAGTACAAGAAAGAGAGTTGCTTACCTGGATTGGAAACAGGAAATACAAAATTCCAGATCACCAGAATGGCCAGGTCTACTTGACATCTCATCGAATATGTTATGTAGACAATGACGACCCAAGAAGGAATTCTACAGCAATAGAGCTCAAAGACGTTGATCGTTATGAATTTTATGTAAGAACTACTGCCTGTATTTCCAAGGCGATATATATTTAATAACATTGCAGGCTGGCTTTTTGAAATCATCCGCCAAGATCACTCTTGTCCCTAAACCTTCGAAACGACCCTCAGTCCAAAATCGGGCTCTAGCAAGTCTACATCCTCCATCCAGAAGTGCGACATCATCTCCGCTATCACGAACCGAGAGTCCATTCCATCTGCCAGCGTCCGAGCCTACGCCCGCAAGTAGTGCCACATGGATCTGTCCTATCTGTTCTTTCTCGAATCCTGTTCCATCGAATTTCGATCCAGTCACATCTAATGCCAACACCCCCTTGCCTCCATGCTTAGCATGTGGTATTAAACCTCCGTTTGCTCATATTCTCAAGGCAGCTATATCTAGCGCGGGCAACAGGCAGGCTCCTACTACAACCCCAGTTAAAACACCCTTGGCAGTGAGAGGCCGTCCAGATGCCCCTCGTCCGCAATCTGATTCTTGGGATACACACTCAAGTCATTTTGGAGTTGAGCAGGATGAATCTCCTTTAAGTGGGGCTAACGAGGCGTCCTTTGCTTGTCCTAGATGTACGTTCTTAAATCATCCTTCACTTATGGCATGTGAGCTTTGTGGGGCCCCACTACTGTCACAAGATCTCCCAACTGGATTAAGTCCCTCACAACGACGTAAAGTGTCCCCGGGCCCTACACTGAACAATCTGCCAGCGCCTGGCACGGAAACTAATGAAAGCATCAAATTATCATTTCGAGGTGGTGGCGAAAAAGTGTTCCTCGAACGTCTCAAAGCATCCATGACACAACGCAAATGGCTTCTTCAAAATGCTCCCCCGATACCTAAAACCAATCGTCATGTTAGGACAGATAGTGGATCAGGTTCGGGCAGTTCTACACCAAGTGGCGAGCGGACGAAAACGGTCGGAATCGCAGGCCTGGAACAAAGACGTCTTGAAGTCCGTAAGAATAATGAACTTGTCATAGGAAATGCTTTTGAGGATCTTGACGCATTGATGGCTTCGGCCAAAGAGATCATTGCTCTTGCCGAATCATTCGCCAGCAGTAATAATACAAATGGAAACACTGAATCTAATGCAGTTGCAAGTGCGCTTGGTTTGGTAACGACAAAAGATATGCTTGGTGGTGGGAGCAATTCCGAGTCATTGTACATTTCAGAGTTGTCAAGGAATCTTGCGGAATTTCTTACAGATGATGCTAGAGGAATCCTGCGCAAGACTGGGGGTATTATTAGTCTGGTTGATCTGTGGGCTACTTTTAACCGTGCTCGGGGCGGTGTTGAACTCGTTAGTCCATTGGACTTCGAAAAGGCTGCAAGATTGTGGGAGAAGCTGAAGCTTCCTGTACGATTGAGACAGTTTCGTAGCGGAGTATTAGTGGTTCAAGGCAGTGATAGGACTGACGAAAAAACCATCAAAACCCTGCTAGCATGGTTAAGAGATTTGCACGTATTTCCACCGGAGAAAGAAGTGCCATGGGACTGGCAAGAATTCGGGCAGGGCGTTACATCACAAGACGCCGCAGAACACTTTGGATGGAGCATAGGAGTAGCTGAAGAAGAGCTTGAAATGGCTGAGGAACGAGGTGCTTTATGTAGGGAAGTAAGTATAGAAGGTGTGAAGTTTTGGGAGAACTGGATCGACTCAGCGCAGTCACCAGCACCCAATCTACAGCTAGCCGATGTTGGCAATCTTGCTGCCAGCTACATATAATTTACATGAATCACATATTATGAATGATGAATACTTCAAGCAAAACGGCGAGAAGTTTCTGTACAGCTTTCTGATTCAAAGCATAATTTCTTTGAACCGATTGAGTTGAGTATGAGATATCTTCCTCTTTCATTCCTAGTGGTAAAACTTTCCAGATACTCATCTTTCATGAGTCTGTTTTTCTAAGAATTTCAGCCATAATGTGAATTCATCAATGATCCTCTTACATCAATTCGTGTCTATTGTCGACAGCCGGAAGGCTCAGATTACCGCACGGTTAGAACAGATAAAATAAGAGTTTCTATCACCATGTTGCATAGGTACCAGAATTCCAGATTCAAGTCTCCTTCACAAGACTGGAACACTGCCAGCTAACAAAGCTGCGAACGTGGAGTTTCAGAATTATGCGACGAGATCCATTTGAATCAGAATTGATATGTCATCGCGGAATATATGAGTGGAGATACTCCGGTCGGTATTAAACTTCTCAGATAATGTAGAAAGGAGAAGTGGAGAGCCAGGAATGATAAGCGAGGGGCTCCATAGAAGGTATGGCAGAGAGGGTGACAGACATCATACATTGATAGTACAGCAATTACATGGCATCGAAGTTCAATAGCTTTGCTAGTTGGTTACTCTTCCTGTGAGAATTTCGTGTTGCACTACGGTACTGAGTTCGTACGATCGTCCACTCTTTGCTGCTGTCAAGTTGATACTGTGAAGGTAGCCAGGTACGGCGACTACAATCATCATGCATGTTTCCGTAACGTTTTGTGTTGTTTTATCTATATAATGATCCGGTTCCGGTCTTCTTCATATTCAAAATATCATGCAATATTTTCACATATCAAATCTCCAAAAGTCCAAAAAATTCATTTGTCACAACTTACATTGTCTTCCATCTTCTCTCAAAGTTCGAAATATCAATCAAACAACTTCTATCTGTCCTAAATTACACCCATACAAACAAAATGGACGCAGAAATGACCATGTCACTCGCCTCCTCACTACAAATGGCAGCAGGTTCAAGTAACTTCTACCAAATTCCCTCAGATTGCTTCTCGTCAAGATCTCCATCCTCAATTTCTCAACCACAATTCCAAGTTCCATTACTCTTACACAGACAAAATTCCCTGGCCCTCGAAAAGGAACGCAAGAGCGATAGAGTCATGAAAGGAGTCACTGGACTCAATTTTCGCCCAGGAGTGGAAATTGAAAATGGGGATAAGAATTTAACTTCTGCACTGAGTGTGAGGACGAGTTCGATCTCTGATCCAACAAGGTTGACTCTGAACTCGAATTGTCTTTATGGATTCTATTGGACTTGTTGTAACAAGATAGTCGAGAAAGCGAAGGTTTTAGGTAGTTTGAAAGGTGCGATGGAAACAGCTGTTAAGAGCCCGGTAAGTTATATATATTTTTTGTTTCTGTGTGGTTATGTATGGTGTGAAGCTGCGAACTTTTGCTAACTATGATTTGGTAGTGTAAGAAAACGAATTCGCTTGTAGAGAGTAAGTGTGGAGAGTGTGCGCACTTGGTTTGTGGAGACTGTGAAAAGATTGCTGAGTGCGAATAGGTGGGCTGTAAATGAAGAGTGCAACATGTATTGCACATTTTTGTATAGGAAATAAAGTACGGGAGGGGATGAAAGGGGGGAGAGGCAACGGATGAACGACAATTGATCATCAATAGGATAAAAAAGTTTCAGCCCTACATTTTTATGGGGTTACAGTAGTGATTCGTGATGAAGTTAGATCGAAATTGATGTATTGTGAACACAATGTTATTCCTACTGAAAGATGTGAACGGTTCTCTGACTCGAATACAACTTTCTTGCTAGATGACTATGCTCCAGGATGGATATTCAGATTGAATCAGCGATAAGTAAAGTCTTTGACTGTTTCCCTAATCATTTATGAATCTGCTATGTTAGATGTACGAACCAGAACTAACTTGTTGATTTCTTTACCCTAGCCCAGCCCATTCTGAAAACCACATCGAACATCAAACCTCAAACAACAACCTTTCTAAGCCACACTTGAAACTAAGACCCAAGACCATAATTCGATACATAGCGGTCAAGATGCCAACCATGAATATCCTTCAGCACGAAATATTTGAATGCTCTCGAGGACACCTTCATGAGGTAAGCAGTATTTTCCATTTCCGTATATGTGTCACTAAAATTCATTCGACAGGGAGTAGAGGTTTACGATGTCTACTGTATTCGTAGCTGCCCTAACCATTGCGAATGCTACCAACATACCTCTAAGAGTGGTCGCAAAATACAACAACTTACACGGAGGGAAAGAAGAGTGACCAAAAAGAAAAAAATGGCTGTTCGAAGAGGAAGCTCGACTTGATAATATGAAAATATTTCTTGAAGCTCGGAACAGTGTGGTCTCAATAAGAGAGGCTGCACTTAGAATATCAGAAGAAGGATTCGAGAGAAAGAAAAAATGAGCTCCTTGCGACTGAAAGTCAGTTTGATACAATCCAAGATTAGTGCGAAAATACATCGACTTGTGCTCAAGATGGCTCATCGTCTGGTTCCTATGGAAGGAAGTCCCGCTCTGACAGTAATCTCGCTTCGACCTACCCGTGAGCTAGATTCGGGAGAGATAACCCGTCGTCGCCGTTCATTCCATAGTGATCATTCAATGCGGCGACATGATGCGCCAAGTCGTGGAAGGAGATCCGGTTCTGTCAGTCACGATTCGAATCAGCCTACTATACGGATAACACCTCCAGATGCTGATTTGCACTCAGTACTAAATGACTCGGGTAATTATTATAAGTATTGAATTCCACTCAATAAGTTTTCCTCGCCATAATAACACGCATTACTTTGTCCCTCTTAAGTGATGTTTTCGAGTTTGAACTTTCTATATGAAGAATATGATATTAGAGCTTTGTAGTACATTTACGAAGATTAGAAACATGCGAGATTTTATCAACACATCTAAAAAAATTATCCAAGAGTGATTATGCAGATAGGTGTATAAATACTTTCACGAATGCGTTCAATTGTTTGAAATCTTGACTTCAGATACATTACAAACAATAATGTATGCCGAGCCACACGGGATTCAAAAATTCGATGATAAATTGGTAATTGAGTTTATGCGGTTTTCAGAAGGTCGGTCGGTGACTGTAAATGACTAGTCATTCTGACCAAATATGGAGAGAATGAACAGTCGGAAGCTACTTTATTATTGGATTGATAGTCAAGAACTCTAAGTCTCTGTATTCTTAAACCCTTTCCGTGCCTCTTCCCTTGCTCCTGCCCAGATTGAATTGAAATCAGAATTCAGACATACTTTCAGAGAGGATTCAAGTCACAGCGGAGAAAGAAAAAGATGACGCGGTGAATATGCCATTTAACCACTTACGGAGGTAAAATTACAATGTAAAGAATTATAGAGATTGACAATTCTTAAATGATATTAGTTGTCGAGCAAAAAGAATGAAGACGTGCGCGGGTTTAGTTGAGGTCACTTTGAAGACAGCACTCCAATTATTTTTTTTACTAAGATGGAAACATGACTCTTAGATTCGGGAAACATTGATAATTCATTAGTCGTTTGTGATTAGCAAAGGAATATACACCGGTCATGCCAGGGGTTCATTGTCTGAAGCTGGATGACCCAGCACTAAACGGGTCAGTTTCATTTCACTTTAAGCATGCACATTGGTCGAAAGTAATTGTTACATAGAATGCAGGAAAGTATATTTTTGGGGTTTTTCTGTTACGTATTTTTTGAAGAAAGAGTTTAGAGAGACGACGAGAAGCAATGAAAGAGACTTCACTCACCATGAGTAGTCAGGTGGATCCTATATATTTCAAAACTTACCACCAGCCAGAATTCTCAACTTCTTGTCGTTATACTTCTTGGACTTAAGCCATTGCCAGTTGTGGCGGTAAACGAACTGTGACTCAAGACAATTATTGCAAACTGTTGCACTTATGGCACCAGGCAAAATTACAACTCTTGGAATTTTGAATGTAGAACCTCCCCTTACAGCTGCAAATTCATTATGAGACCTCTCCACTTTGAACATCTTGAGAAGATACTTCCTCCAGCCATCTTGATACGCCTGCCAGCTAGACTTGTGGTATAGTAAGCAGTCAACATCTTGAATAATGAACTCATCGAGGTCTTGAAAAATAAAGTTCTCGAAAATGATAGGCTCCATGCTAGAAATGTCATCTTTCTTAAAATCGTTGACAAGCCACGACCAGAAAGCTGATTGGGGTGTTATTCGAGCTCTCTTGATAGCCCAAGGGCGGATGATAAGGGCCCCAACTTCTTCATTGTAAATACTACGCCGCCAAGGTACCATCTTTGAAGGAAAAGGTGTATTGAACAGAAGAAAATTACGTTCCGGTTGGTGGAATAGATCTGCGGGGGTGTATAAGAGCTCATCGAAATCGAAGATGTCTTCGTCTAGGTTGAAAGGGATGGATGGTTCCAAAGAACGCGAAGGTGATTCCGTAAGAAGTTTCTTGAAGCTGAAGGTCGCCTGTTCTATGCGGTAATAATCAGAGATGCTTGAGGGCTCAGACTTCTCAAAGAAACTTGCTGGCAAATACCGGGGGTAAAGATTGACGTCTTCAGACACAAAAGCGATGTTTTGATAATACCTAGCGACTTCGTTTCTGCTCTCGAAACAGGCCCAGAACGTAGCAGGCATGCTATGATATGGTACAATATTAAGAGGGCAAAGGGGTCGTGGGATTGATGGTTCAAATCTGTTATATCCATTTCTCCCAGGCAATCTACAATTCCTTAATTGAATTGCGCGTGGAAGAACGGTGAACCCCCAGATCATTCGTCTAAGCTGCAGTGGAAGCTTGGGGAATAAGTGAAATTCTGTGAGAGCTTGAGATTGTTCCGGGGCGTGGCTTTCAGTCTTGACTTCGACCTCCATTTCTATATTTGCTAAACCTCTCCAGGCTTTCATAAATAGCTTATGATTATTCTTCTGGCGTCTGTGATTAACTTGGAGTGAATCCATCTTATGTGATTAACTTTGATTTTGTTGAGTTGGATGTGTCGCAAAATACGAACTGTAGTCTTTCTTTAGGTTGAATGAGCTTACAGTGAACTGTGTGCTTGAATGAATTTATATAGCCATGATTTACATAAAAAGAACTTGCTTTTATATCTCGTCGAGATATCTGTCGCATTGTTGTTTTCGAGGTGTGCGATCTCTGTACCGATTTATTTACGCTTTACTTTATCCTATATTTAGTCAGGCACGAAGCAATGTTGAGGACAAAGCCTTTAGACAAGGTATAGTGGTGATTTTAAAGAAAAAAGGAAGAAATACTCGCAACAAATGCAGAACAATGGCGCAGAGCAGTGAACTTCCAATAGCTGTTCTCTTTCTTTGTTGATTTTACTATGCTCCAAGAATATCATTGAGAATTGAAACTAGGCGAGACACAAAGCGGCTGACCCGTCAGCTGATTGACTATCAGCTAGCTTTCGACTCCTAGTCAACTCTTTGGAAAAGAATTATCACCCTCGCCTACTCACGGATTAGCTGACAGCTAATCAGAAACCTGAATGTTAATTAGTGGTGAAATTGCCGGACAATGAAAATAGAATTCTGTTTCCCCCGCCTTTTCAAGAATTCTTTTCATGACTTCTTCTGCGGAATGTCACTTTGAAAACAAAATTTCCGCTTCCGTGTCGCTTAAACGCACACAATCTTTCAGATTTCTGAAGTGGTCGGTTAGCTGCTAACTTGTACATGGTCCAACCTACCAGTGATTTTATGTGAAGACTTTGTCTGCTGGCCTAGGTCGGAAGATGCCCGCCAGTGCTCACTGATAAATTGCTCTTGCAATAAGAGAAGGTATGATAGGGCTAGCGGAGATGATGACAATGAATCAACAAAGGATCAGCAAAGAAAGTCAACTTCGCGAAGTAGGCAGAATTCGAAGGCATGCCTAATAAAATGAGGTTTAGAAGTGCGTTGAGATCCCTCCAAGAGGAGAGGTTAGAAAAGCGTTGATTGAGTGGTAGGTAAAGTTTTGGTTCAAATTTCAGTCTAATCTCATTCGGGCGTTGCGGGGACAATGCTGAGCATCATTTAGACTGTATGAGAAGAGATATGTAACTTTCCTGCAGGAACAGGATTGAATTTGGTAGATCACAACGAAAGAGGCGTGTAATGGCTGGCGTGTACAAATCCTTTTCATCCCCTCAGATTGAAGATAAGATGAAGTTGTCGAACTTATGAAAGAGAAGAGAGAACAGTGAATGAAGACAGATAGAAGATAAAAAACTCCGAGCTGATCAAGATGGTAAGTAAGCGGGAACGATTATTGGACCATTGTGTAGTAATATCAGATTGACTTCAGATGATATTATTTATTCTCGAAATTGAATTCGCAATAAAACGTCTTCCACTTCCATCAGGAAGGGGAAAGATAGGAAGTTAGGTCACTTTTGGAAGGAGAGAGTAGAGGAAAAATGTTTCGAAACTCAGGTAGGCATTGAGTTGAGTACGTTGAGGGAATTCGAAAATTGAGTTGTGATGTATTGGGTTCTGCGCGGATTTCAATCAGATATGCTTTTATTATATTCAAGCAGGCTCTTCAATTTATTGGAATGAACTCTAACACATGTTCCGAATTAGTAATGATGCTCAAGGGAATGATGATGTACTCAGATAATCATTAGAATTAAAGCCTTGCAAAGAGAGCGATTTGGAGTGAAGTTTCTTTTTGATCGGTTATCCGACAGGATTTGTGAGTGGGCGCATGTTATGGCGAAGCCTTCGCGCCCTATAAACTTTTTTGAGTTGGTGTTTTCTGCATGTTATTCACATCTTACCACGTGGCTTCAACTTAGGCACAGTATCAGCATCACTTCATATCAAGGTCACTATGTTTTAATATACAGGAGAAGAAAGTCAGAGGAAAAATCAAGGGCAAAGAAAAGATTGTAATAATGGAAAAGGAAATGAATTGTGATTCAAAGAAGGCAAGGGAATAGTAACAAAGGTTGCTCAGAGCCAAGGAAAGAGTAAGAAAAGATAATGGGAGCCTATGAAATAGTAAGGAAAGATGCTCAAGGCTGAAACACAGGCTGATAAATCGGGGATTTGAAATGCGAGACACAGTCAGAAGATGGAACTACCCTCTTCTAACTAATGCCCTAACAATCGTCCCAGCCGTCTTCGTCTGATTTCTGTAATGCAATCGCTGCATCTTTCATGTCCTGTTTTTTGGGAGTAAGCAATGACTCTGGGAACCCTGACTTCAGGATGTCGTCGATTTTCTTCTCGGAAAAATTCTACGACTTGTTGACGTACATATGTACAATAATCAGATGAGAACAATCTATGGCCTGTGGATGTGGGGATACAAGAAGGATCTTCGATAATGCAGTGTGCCAGCTTATGAAAAGGAAAGGCTTCCTCGTGCTCTTGATGCCATTCTCTGAGATATTGCAGCAGGGCCATGCTAGGTCGTGTACCCTGGTCGAAACGTGGAATGATTCTGGATGGCATTGTAATGGATTCAATTTGGTGTATGTTCTCACCAAGAGCCTCGACTGTATCGGTCGAATATCTTGCATAAAGTCTGAAATCGAAATCATCTGTCAATCCTTCAGTTTCTGGTGCCAGAATCTCACTGTAGATCGAATGTTGAATATCCTCGTTTTGGGTGACGAAGAGACTCGTCTCTCCTTCGCCGACCTTGTTGACTTGATTTTCATCTTGGCGTTGTAGCGACGTTTTGAACAAGTCTTGGAACAAATCTGTGGTGGTTTGCTCCTCTTCCCGTTCTTGTAATATTTTGGAAGACATTTTGTGCTTATTCTAGATTGGTCCTATTTTTGGTAGATTGCTATCTGAATGTAGAAATTTAGCCTCAATGTACTCTTGAATTGAATTCTCAATTATCTGTCTGATATCTTAGAAGTCAAACCTGAAAGCTGGGGATGCGGTATCTATAGTTCTTGGGCGAGTGTTGTTAGTTACATGTTCAGAAAACGGCATCGTGCCTGCCCTCGAGTCGGACAAAGCATCTCTTCTGCGTACACATTCAACAGCATTATTCACCATCTCAAAGTCCGCCCACTCCCAATTGTTCTGTATTGCCTTGGCCTATTCAAGACCGATGAGTGTACCTGTATCATTCCCTCAACTATCAAACGACAGGTATTCCAATTGAAGCCAATTATTCGAACTCTCACGAAATAGTATCTAAACAGAGCTTATTTTTGATGCTACTGGCTCATCTACTATAATGAGATGCATCTACTACGTTGTTCTGACGAATATCCACAGATCTTATGGAAGAGCAGATATTTCCTTGCGATATATCAAACAAATCATAAAGTAAGAGGGTGCATTTCTTCATGTCTGGGTGATTTCGATCGGCTTAGTGGCTAGTTTGAGTCATATCCTGTGTACCTGCTAGACCATATCTGTCAATACATTGAAGCTTATTCTTATGTATTGATTATGTGTTCCACAAGCTGATAATGTAAAGAACAACGACTTTTCCCGTACATAAATACAATGCATCTGGAGGCAACCCATCCCCCCCCGAACATCACTTTGAACATACTACAGAAAAGAAAAGATTAACCCATCAATAATGTCATATAAATTTGCATCAGATATGGACTCACTCTGTGAAGCTTTCGAAAAGTTGACAATAGCTGACACGTTCAGCAACTTCTCGATGCTCCCAGAAGAACTTCAACTTCTCATCTGGAAAGAGGCCATCGCGGACCCGGTTGTCCATGATGTGACTTGGAAACTGTTCCACGAAGACGAGATTGAGATTCCCAAGGTACTTCTTGGTGTTAACTGGCTGAGCCATAACGAAGCCAAGAAAGTCTACAAGAGGTTGACACGCTCTTATAATTATGCGATATTCTTCAACACCCAACAAGACTCGGTATTGTTGAAGGACTTTGTTGACTTATTCATGGCATCGTTGTCCACGGACAAAGAAATTGTAAATTCTATCCAATGCTCTGCCAGGATTTGCGACTTTAGACCACCCTTGGTCGACATAGATAGATACTTGGAACTCCATCACGGTAATAGAATCCCTTTTCCATTCTGTGATGTGCAGAAATTCATAGTCCAAGACCTACAATGTTCTCGAAAGCATCGATTGCAGGACATCACGGAACGAGTGCTCTGTAAAGAAGGACTCAGGCGATACTTCGTAAGACAAAATCGTAAATATCGTAGAGTCATGATTCCCGAGATCATAATCAGAGTTCCTCAACAGGGGGATGAGTTATGCTTCGAATGCAAGAGGTTAGATGAGTGGTTGGCCTTGGACCAACCGTCAAGAAACGAAACGGTTGTAAACATCATTGAAGGGAGAATGCGTCCAACAGCGAGTGCCGTATGATATGCGAGGCCGATCAAGATCAATCAGACGAATAGGTAGCCAAGTCAAAGTAACTATACAGCAGCTAAGAAATGAAGGAGAATCCCCAAAAATCCATTGACTAGATTGTAAAGCGAGTGCATCGTGATACTAGTGACTCTGAGTAAACGCTGATTGATACACCAGGTTTCTGTAGCTTACCTAATCAACAAACATGTGACCGCAGCACTCTCTTCAAACTGTCGACATCAAACAGCAACTCTTGATACATGAATTCCGAGTTACATGACTTCCAACTTCCAACTTCCAACTCCCAACTTGCCTTCCAGTTTTAACCAACGTGTGCTCCATTCCGTAAAGATCTAAAGCATAGCGATTGAATTCAACGCATGCCGGATTACTAATATTCAGGGTCCTCAACACAGCAGTTGCACCAACGCACCATAAGCTTAACTTACGCGAAATTTCGGCCCGCCAGTCTGAGCTTACCTCTTGGCACCGTTTCTTTGATCCTTGATTGTTATCTCGTTGTTCCTTACAGACGCAACAACCCTAGCCACCCACCCAAACCATCTCAATTGCAGGAGGATAGATTGAGGACAGGAGTTCATGGGACAGTCCTGTACTATGAGTGCGACACCGACCGTCCATCGAAGAAGAAGAACATATCCCGCGGAAAACCAATGACGATGAATGGTTATTCGAAGGGCAAAGAAAAGGAGAAGGATCGATATTTACCTGCGAGGAGAAGAGGAGGAGAATCGGGAAAATGGATCGATGTGGTGGCATACGGAAGTTTTAGTGCCCTGTTGGCTTTAATTCTGAAATATGCTGTCTCAGGTCAATACTGGAATTTGAACTTCTTCTTATTGGCGCTTCAGGTATGATGATTTAACAAAAGCTTTGTGCCTCGGGAAAATGCGCAAACTGACATTGTGGTCTCAATAGTCAGGAACTGCTCTCGCAGTGATATGGTTATTAAAAAGGGGCGGATATCTTAAGGAATTAGCCGGGCTAGAGTTCCAAAAATTGAAGACTTGTATGCGTTGCGCGATCTGAACGAATCGGAAATTGCAGATGCTAATTAGAATTCTACACAGGGCTTCCTCTAGCTGTGTTACTCCTCGTCTCAAATTACATATCTTACAAAGCGCTTCAATGTCTATCATTACCTACGTACATCCTTCTTTCTACTACGACCATTTTCACAGTCCCCTATGTCGACAGCATACTGTTCGGAACACCGATTCCTCCGTTCGCATTTAAATCTTATCTCCTAATATTCTCCGGCATAATAATATCAGTCATTGTGGAAAACGCACATGCAGAAGCAAGCTATGGAGACCGCCGACTCGAACAAACATTAGAGCCTCAAGACCCTGTCATGATATTATTTCTTGGATATATTTTTATGGTCATACACCTTCTATTGTACAGCACGTATGAAGCATGGAAGGCAAAGATTGTGCCGAATCTCAAATTTGGTCAATGGGATAGTATGACTTCTCTCCTTGTAAGAACTTGGGGATGGCTGACTGGCATTTTTTAGTTTTCCTATATAACCATATGCTTATATTTATCATCGCATCAGCGCTTTCCTTCATCATCGAGGATTTCTCCGACGAGAACATGAACGATTGTTTCCCATCTTCTATACGAACATCGACTATCTGGGCCATAATTTATACCTGCTTTGGAGTCTTCCCTGTATTATTCTATTCAAATGCAATTGTTCGGAAATCATCGTCAAGTTTCCATTCGATCGTTGAAGCTTCGAGTAAAATGGCAATAGCCTTGCTAGGAATGTATATGTATTCGAATCTGATAAACATGGGCAGTGTATCCGCTATCGTGATAGGATGCTCAGGCGGTATTCTAGGGGCGTGGTTAGAAGGAAAACAGCAGCAGGATGCGAAGGGAAAACGGGTACTACCTGTTTGATAAGGAACTTTCTGAAATAGACCGTTGTACAAGAATTAGTTTTGACAAAATGGGAGGGGAAGCTAGGCGTTAGGGCACGGTGTTGGGTGCGACTTGCATATTTTCAGTATAAAACCACTGACCGTATTACTTACATATTGTATAGAAACCACAAATAGAGATGATTGGAAACGGCCCTAGATACTCATACCCCCATTGCTATGTGAAAATATGAGTATAAAGGTTGAAGAATTGGAAGTATTAACTAGCTTTTTATTCTGTACGGAAATCAATGTATATTTCATACCTACCATGCATATATAATACATGGCCTTTTTCCGAGATAACTGGACAAATTATCCTTAGGGTTGATTGGGAGACAGATAACGAAGTTCCAGAAAAGAAAAGAATACTGGATTGCATTTGTTGTTTGTCCATATATAAGAACATAATTTTTAGTTGAACACTTAGTAGAGGTCTTACTTGAGTAGGTATATAAAGCACCTCCTCGGCTTCTCTTCCTCTTCAGCATTCATGTCACACAATCACCGAGACCTCACCGGGAGTGTTCTCGGGTCGATGAAGTTAGATTTTCAGCTAACGATTTGCAAGTAATGGGATTATCCGAACTGGCTTGAGCGATGTGTCGTTTATCTCTTCTCTTGTTTGACGAGGGGCTTCGATTACACAGATTGATTCTGAAAACCCGGGTTGGGATTTGAAGGTTAGCATGTACTTCTCTGATGTTATTTGATGATGTTGAAGACTACGATCAGGAAAGGACCACCGGGAGAGTTTGCGCCCTTGGTTAGTAGTTTCGTTTTAAGTGTGTTCGATCCATATAGCCAGCCTTTGAGAAGCTTGCAATTTTACTTCTATATATATTTTTTTAATTTGGTATGCAGTATGGACGAGTTGGTGAAGTTCTTGAGGTACCGGGCTGTCATTCTATGTTGCCTCGTAATTGTGATCATATTCACGATTTCAAGGAACTGATCTTCTGTTAACCGCAGATGTGTATATATTCTTCTTATCTATATAACCGTCCCATCACTTCAAACACAACCAAAATGAAGAAACAAATCAACGCTGAATCCCACGAGACGACAACACACGATAGCGCAAAACATTTTCGCGGTATAGTCGATCTCAGTCCAATACGCCGATCCCAATGGTGGCGTAACAGCACTTCCATTGTTCGAATACTATCTCCTTGGATAAAATCGATGTGATGAGCGCACCAAACGCCATGGGGTATCCAAATCAAACAATCAATCATGCAACAGTCCCAGGCATTTCTGCCTTACTTTCCTCCACCGGGATCTCTGTAGTCGAGGCCGCAGCTGGCTTGTCGTTTTTCAAAGCATCAACTTCGAAACTTTCCATGGGGCGTAAGCCCCATCTGTTGAAAACGACGGAGTCAACTCCCCATCCAACGGCAGGAGTTGTTAACATCTTCTCGCCGGTGAATACAGCGTTGGCACCGGCCATGAAGCATAGAACTTGTTGTTCTTCGCTCAATTCTCCTCTTCCAGCTGCCAATCGTACGATGGTTTTTGGCATGACGATTCGAGCTGTGGCTACCATTCTCAACATGTTTTCAAATTCCACCTTTTTGTTTCCTTCCAGTGGAGTTCCTTTGATGGCTACCAACATGTTCACAGGAAACGATTCCGGATGCGAAGGCAACGTAGCCACCGTCTCCAAGAGTCCGATATGATCACTCTTATTTTCACCCAGCCCCAAAATTCCTCCAGTACAAACATTAATGCCTGCATCCCTAACGTTCTTAATTGTGTTCAATCTTTCATCATAACTCCTCGTTGTAATGACTTTTGGATAGAAATCTCTAGAGGTATCCACGTTATGATTATAAGCAGTCAAACCTGCTTCCTTGAGTTCCTGAGCTTGCTCCGCATCAATCATTCCAAGAGTAACGCATACTTCCATGCCCATGCCACGGATTTCGCTAACCATTGTTTTAACATTTTTGAGATTGGTTTTGCGACCACGCATATCGCGCCAGGCGGCTCCCATACAGAAACGAGTGCTGCCATTGTCCTTAGCGATGCGGGCGGCGGCGAGTACGGACTCAACGGATATCATTTTGGAAGCTTTGAGACCGGTTTGGTAGCGTGATGACTGGGCGCAGCTGGGGGTTGGAAGTCAGCATTGTGGTCTAATAAATAACGGACAAATACGAGACGAAATCAAGAGATTCGTTCATTTACATAAACAGCGTAAATGAAAATGACAGTGATAACGCATAAAAAACAACATTGAAAAAAAAACTCACTAAGAACAGTCCTCTGAGCAACCACCCGTTTTAATGTTTAACAAAGTACACATCTGAATAGCTCCAGGGATGTGAAATTTCCTGTGCAAACTACCTGCCCCCCAACACAACTCCATCAATGGTTTATCATAAATTGTCTTGATTTCTTCTCGCGTCCAGTTCGTGCGAGGCTCAGTTGCATTGAGAGCTTCTTGGTAAACATCTTTTTGGGATGTAACAGTGTTCTCTGTAGCTTGGGGAGGAACAGATGACACAGTGCCGTAGCTTTTAGAGTTCAGGACTTGGAAACGGAGAGGAAGGGAAATAGATGGGAGCTTGTGGGTGTTGGAGCGGAGGGGACGCAATAGGGTGGTCCTGAGGGTGGCCATGATTTTGGAGTGAAGTAGGGATTTGACGGAGGTATACACACTCTTCCCCTTCGATGAATCAAGTGAAGTAACACAGATTAGAGAAATGAAACCAAAGTCTGATAGATATCTACAACTTCCAAGCCAAGCTACTGTCCAATGATTTCTCTCTCATTACTACCTCACATCCAGCTAGAGCAAATCGTGACTCAACAAGACAAACGGGAAGGAGACAAGCCAAACGTCAAAACCAAGCTAAGTGAGGGGTTTATTTACACAACTCATTCATGTAACCCCAGATGATCCAGCGGGGCACCTCAACAAATTATACATCCGGGAATTGTCCTTTTGATAATTATCCCAGATGATTGGCGGGGCAAAGCGAGAAATTCCCCGCTGTCACGGCATGAAGGTGGATCGGCCCGTGCAGAAGCTTGGGCTGAATGATCCTTGGCATTGCCGAGGTAAGAAGTAGTCAAGATCTTCCGGATCTCGCATCGGCGTTTGTAGTAACACCGAGATGTTTGGACTCTGATAGATTGTTGGGAATATGTTGGATTGCGGTGGTTGATTGATAGATGCTTCTTCAAATAGACGCCAGAAAAGCAAAAGATTTCAGAGGCGAGATTACCAGTGAGAAAATACTAAGCGAGATTTGAGTAGCAATAATCACATAGGTGCGTGTGAGGTCCGACGCTAAAATGCTTGGTTGCTACATTGGCCCGTAGACCCGAGTGACAACTATTGGAACTTTAATTATCCATTTGTCCGCCTCATTAAGCGCCCCGTTGAAGAAGCTCGCAGATTTCTTGGAATGTTTTAGATCTCAAGGTATTTTCCGCTCTAGGCGAGTGTGATCCGTTAGTTTTGTTTTGGAAAATGATACCTGGTTTGACAGCTGGCTCTAGATGATACTTGGCTACATTTTTGGGTTTTCTTACTTTGCTCTATCGTAATTTTGTGTTGTTGTGTGAAGATTTTAAGTTTGACCAAGATGTGGCTTCTTCACGCGGTAGACCTATAGCTTTGCTTTCTTTGTTGCAGTTTTCCCTTGAAAACTTGCACCTAAATCGGGGCCGTTGCTTCCTTGAACATCCACCGTCGAAGTAGAGATCGGTGAAGGAAAAGTCTCCAAAGTCCCATCATCCACTTGGCCCTTCACTCTCTTTTCCATTACATCAATCCACTCTTTAACACACTGTACCAATCCCTCAATTTCCTCAAAAGAATTTCCAGCATGTAAACAAACTCTCACCCTTTCACTTCCCTTCTTGACTGTCGGACTCATTATTGGCCTTACGTTATAACCCGCTTTTTGACAAAAGCCGGCTAGATCTCTGGGTTCGGGTGTTTGAAGAGAGAATATGGGTGTCCAATTTAGATCCTCCGTGTATGGTTTGGGTTTTTGGCGTTGTGGTTTGAGGTAGAGCGAATGAGGAAGTTGGGAAAGTAAGTATGTGAAATGATGTGAGAGAGAACGAACATGAGATTGAAGGGGGCCTGTGGAGGAGGATAGAAGAAGAGAGTAAGCTGAGGCGATTAGAAGGAGAGAGGGCGTGGAGAGAGAGGTGCTGTAAATGAGGGGGCGTGCGTAGTTGAGGAGGTAATGGCGTGTTAATGGGGTAGTTAGAATAATAGCTATTTTGTCTTCAGTATATTCATCATTAGGTGGCGAGTTTGAGTGTACAGTGGGAAATCCATTGAAAAGAAGAGATGAATAACATACCACCATTTCCTGCAAGTGCCTTTCCAAAAGTATGTAGCCTCGCGAATATCTTTTCCTCCAGCCCTAGTTCAGAAACGAGTCCCCGACCGCTTGGTCCATAAACACCAGTCGAATGTGCTTCATCTACCACAATGTATCCTCTTCCTCTTTCAGTAATTCCCCCCAACCCAAAAATATCCTCGACAGTGTCGACCATAGAGCGTAGAGGACATAAATCTCCATCCATACTATATAAACTCTCCACCGCCACGAATACATTTCTCTTTCCCCCTTCTAGATTTAGAATATCCAGAATCCTCCGCAAATCACATACATTGTTATGTTCAAAGGCAATGAACTTGCTAGAACGTGACCCTCTCATTCCTTCATGCACACTAGCATGAATTTGTTCATCGTAGACGATGACATCTTCTTTTTGAGGAACACAAGCAAAAAATGCAGAATTAGCATCAAAACCTGAGTTGAAAAGAAGAGCACCAGAACCGAGATATGGAGAGCGATGAAAGGTAGAAATTTGAGATTCGAGGTCAAGTGCGAGGGGAGAATTGCCAGTTAAGAGACGAGACCCTGTACTACCTAAAGTTGGCGGGATTGATTTCGAAGATGACGAGGAGTCCACGCATGTTGTGGGTGATAAATGAGATTGGAGAAGTGAGAGATATTCATTATGTAGGAGTGTGGATGTTGAGAGTGAGAGAAAATCGTTAGATGAGAAGTCGATTGGTGTAACACCAGATGTAGTTTGTATGGTAGATGGCAATGATAGATTTCTGAGCGAGGATTTCAGAGCTCGGCGTTTGAGTGCCGAGGTCATGGATTCTTCCAGTGTAGGCATTTTTGGTTTGCTATGAGATAAATGTGTGTGTGTGATTAGAACTGTGGTAACATTGTACAGATGGATACAGGTAAAGAGATGATATGATTTGATTCGTGAGTCATTATTTCTCGACTCGGGTCCGTTTTCAAGAATTGTTGAAGTTTGCCGAGAGTTCGTTTTGCATTAGCTGGTGACAAGCTGTACCCATAACCGATACATTCACAGAATTGATGAATATGTGCCAGCATGGATATTTCCCGCAGATCATATTAGCATGGCTTGAAGCTATTGTGGAGATAGCTCAGGGGTAAATATTAAGATTAGCCAATTGGATAAGCAATTATTAGTCATTTATGCAAGCGACCCCACCATGCTTTACTCACCCCTCATTGTTCGAATCTGAACCAGCAATTGACTCAACTCCGAGCTTCTTTTCACTTGCTTGTTCGACTGTTTTCTTCCTCTCCCTTTTGTCAAAATGTATAAACCACCACCCTCTCTCCTTTCACGCTCGCTTCCTGTCTACCATCTAACGGCATCCAACACATCTTTAGGGAAGACTATCTTTTCGACACTTCTCTGTCGACAACTTCTCGCCAAAAAGCAAATTCCATATTATTTTGAACCTGTTTCGACAGGACCATTGAGTGAAGCTGATGATATACATATTGAGAAATTTGCAAAGGGGTCGAAAATAGCATGCCTATTCAGATATGGGGAAGCTGTTAGCCCGCATATCGCGGCAAGGGGTGTGAAGGTGTGTTTGGTGAACTTTTCTTAACCCCGGGAGAGATTGAATATTATTTCTATTTCTAAATGGTGTCGCTTGGTTTGGATGGTTGAAAAGAATGTATGATCGAGGAATCTTCCTTCGCTAACTTGAAAACACGTGCAGCCTCCAAACGATCACGAGATTGTCACAGCAATCTCAGATCAAGTTCAGAAATGGACAAAAAGTAGTGAAAAGAAAGGAAAAGGAATGGTCATAGTAGAAGGTGCTGGTGGTGTACATTCGCCAACACCTTCTGGTACGAGTCAAGTAGATGCATTAAGACCTTTGAGAATGCCAGTTTTTCTGGTCGGTGATCCGAAATTAGGCGGTATCTCTGCAACGATTAGTGCTTGGGAAAGTAAGTGAACTTTTCTACCCAGAAGAATTCGAAGGAAACCCTAAAATCACTCTCGAAAACCGTACTGGTCTAATGATGACATAGGTTTACATCTCCGAGGTTATGACGTAGACTCCGTCTTGATATTCCAAGAAGAGAAGTACGGAAATTATGCATATCTATCCAAATACTTTCAAGAAAAGGGTGTAAACACAACAATTATCCCGCCTCCGCCAGAGCAAATACCAAATCTCCAGGAAGATGAAGAATCCATGACCTCTTACTACTCGAGTGTTGCTCAATCCGGTGAGATCGAAGCTTTACTGGAAGCTTCCAGTCAACGAAATATAGCGCGAATTGAAGATTTGGAACAAATGGCCACGAAAGCTCACGAAAAGATATGGTATCCATTCACTCAAATGAAGCATCTGTCAGCGAAAACAATTCTCCCTATAGATTCCGCATATGGAGATTACTTCCAAACTCTGTCAACCCAAAACGAATCCAGAGCTCAAGAGCCAGCCCGAGAAAATCTCCTTACGCCCACATTAGATGGTTCAGGATCCTGGTGGACCCAAGGTTTAGGCCACGGAAATCCTGCTCTGTCCCTAGCCGCAGCCTATGCATCAGGTCGTTATGGACACTGCATCTTCGCATCCACCATCCATGCACCTTCTCTCAAACTCGCTGAGCATCTCCTCACTAATCTCAAAAACCCCCGTCTTTCTCGAGTTTTCTACTCTGACAACGGTAGCACTGGCATGGAAGTTGCTGTTAAAATGGCTCTGACTGCTGCTAGTAAGCATTACAGTTGGGGAAACAGTCCCGAGACGAGTAGGCAGGTCGGAATCATCGGATTAAAAGGCAGTTACCATGGAGATACTATTGGGGCTATGGATTTAAGTGAAGGAAGCGTATATAACGAAAAGGTGCATTGGTACAAAGGAAGAGGGTTGTGGTTCGATGTACCAAAAGTCTGGATGAAAGATGGGAAATGGGTAGTTTACGATGGATCCGGCCAGAACACTGAGGAGACATTTGATGATTTGGGAAGTGTGTTCAGTTCGCAGAGAGATAGTAGCAAGCTCAAGAAGAAGTATGAACAAATTATTCTGGACGAACTTCGAAAGGCAAATGAACAGGGGATGAAATTTGGTGCCTTGGTTTTGGAGCCAATTATCCTTGGGGCAGGTGGTATGCTATTCTGGTAAGTCATACATCTAATTCTTTCCCAAGCTACTTTCTGACAAAGATTAAAGCGACCCCCTTTTCCAACGCACCTTAACAAACGTCATCCGCAACATTCCTGAGCAACTACTCGGTGAAGCCAACCCTTCTCCTGAAGGTCATGAGCCCTCCTCAACCCAATGGAGTGGACTCCCCGTCATCCACGACGAGGTATTCACAGGTCTTTACCGTCTTGGACACTTTAGTCCATCTACACTCTTACACACTCACCCAGATATCTCAGTTCACGCAAAACTATTAACCGGGGGTCTATTACCCCTTTGCACAACCGTCGCTAGTGAGAGTATCTACGAAGCATTCCTCGGCGACGAAAAAAGCGAAGCACTTCTACATGGACATAGTTACACCGGCCATGCTGTTGGCTGCGAAGTCGCACGGGCAGGTCTGGAAGCTATGGAGAAATTGGACAGCGATAAAACTGGCGCGTGGGAGGGATTTAGAAATGACTGGAATCCAGAAGCCGGAAAACTCGTTTCCAAATCTCCAACACGGGTGGATGATGCATATGAAAATGATCAGGTCTGGAGTATATGGAGTAAATCCTTTGTCACCTCAATATCTCATCTCGAGTCGGTAGATGGAGTGATTGCTTTAGGTAGTGTGTTGGCTATTACTTTCAAGGATGAGCAAGGAGGAGGCTACACGTCAAGAGTTACAGAAACAGTGAGAGAAAATCTGTTGGATGGCAAGGTTGCGGGAACAGATGGAGGATGGAATATTCATGCGAGAATACTAGGAAATGTGGTGTATCTTATGGGAAGTCAAGTCATGACTGCAGAGCAGGTTAAGAGCATTCAAGATAGATTGGGGAGTATTATGGGGTTATGAGTTGATGAGGATCAAGATTGAATAGCTATAATCTACCTGATTCAGCGACAAAATCAAGACTATAAACTTCAGATATATTGGAAAGTCTGGTTGGTGAGATATATGTGAAACTTCAGTGCTCAGTAAAATGATGTGCCAAAATCATTACTAACTGACAACGCAATCCTTGAATCATATAGCACGAGCCGAATCTTGAAATAATGCACGGCGTGCTTGCGCAGGCAAGACTGACTGGATGACTATTTGAGTCGATTTACAATATTGTAATCATATAGACTGTAGTGAACGTTGATCTTGGAAACACCGCACTTGAATGCTAGATGAGAACAAGTGTCGTTGAAATAACTAATAGGTATCAGTGATACTGGATGAAACTAGAAACTACGCCACGGCTCAAATGTGATACATCAAACAATTATTATCAATTCGACAAACAATACCTAGATGCTTTTAGGAACCATAATCGAGATAGAACGACAGTAAGAACATCTAATCTTCCCTCGGATATATCCAGAGATCATTTGTAAGAGGAGAAAACATGAATATTAAGACTTTCATACATATCGTATGTGCCTAATCTGGAGAAGCTACTTGCTTAAATCTGCTTTGCTAATAGTCAGATTAAGTTCTGGTGATGCAAATGCTTGGTCGGGATTTGAGACATGAAGTTTTAATCTATGTACAATAACATCATAATTTCCCCGGTTATATCATGTCAATGTCCGAGTATCGAGTACAACATCGTCTTCAAAAGACCTCGATCGCAAACAAAGCGTGTATCAAGCTCGATGCTCACTACAGTACCCAAGTCCTCACATACGTCATCTTTCACACCGTCACTTATGACTTTGAATTTGGCAACTTGACTGGGATCCATTCGAAAGGTAATCATCGCAGCATCAACTGCCGCTTGTGCGTGAAGTGATTTTTCTCCTACCTCCACTTGATACATCAAGTCCAGCGAGTCCCAGCCCTGCAGATAAACGAAAGCAGATAAAGCGAGGTTTCTATCGTGGTAAGTGTTGTCATAGGAAAATTTTCTGCACTCATCTGCTGAAGTGACAAAACACTCAGGAATACTTCTCATTAATGAGATCAGAGTGGGGGTTTGAATTGTCGCGGTATTTTGGAGCGCTGTTCGGCCATTAGTCAATATACCACAAATTTTACCTCAGTGCGACTCTCACCTTCCATTATGGCGTACATCTGACGACCTCCAAGCCAAGGAGGCTGTGAACCGATTAATTTCAAACTATCATTGCACGACCGGTCTGGGCAACACTTCGCCCACCAGTCTAATCTGATCTTTGTATGCAATGGATTTGCCACTCCTGGCTCGCAGAAATTACTGACGCTAGCAGCGAATAGACCTCCGAACATTGCGATTTGTAAATATGGCAACATGGCTGTATATTCGGAATACACTGTGCGATTATTTCTTTTCGAGTGAATTAAAACAAGGGATCTGAGAATGGACTTTCGATCAACCAGGCTGCGAATCTCTTCGAGGGTCATCTCTCCTCTTTTCTTGCAAAGCTCAAACAATCCAAAAATTCCTTCTGTTTTGAAGGATTCATGAAACTCAATACGATTCTCAGGTGCTGTGGAACAATCATAGAGTCAGTACAGGCTTTCGAGTAAACAGCATCGACTTACATACATTCAATAGCCCATTCGCCAATTTGACGCGCGACACCAGCGGTGAGAAAATGAGGCTTAGGCTCAAAAATCTCTAGAGAAGAAGCAGCAGCGAGCTTAAAAAGCAATCCAGGTAACGGCTTATGTTCGGTGTAGATATCGTGCCTATACATAATAGAAATCAGTTTTCATGATCATTCATCTGCAATAAATACCAGATATATCTCTGGAGAAACTGACAAAGTTTTACAAGTAGACGAAAGGTGAATGAAATCTTCGATGGTGTCAAGATATTGTGGAAGAAGCAACAAAAGGTCGATAGAGCCCTTCAAGAGGGTAAAAGAGTTTGCTTTATTCAAATTTGTCATTATTGCTGAGACTTCCAAGGAAGGTGTTGGAGAGTTATTTGTTAGTTGTAAAGAATAAGAGGAAGAGAAAGGATTTGTGATAAGGTTTCTCTCAAGTATACCACTCGTTTGTTTGTTAAGGAGTAGTGAATTTTATTGACAATGTAAAACCAAAATAAATTAGGATTAGTCCAAGACCGGAGCATCTCATTGGCATTAAAATTTACTGGATTAGCCACCAAAATATGTATTGCCATATGGAAAATTTTCTCATTTACTCGTGAGAGTCAGAGAACTTCAATGTCAATAAAGTTACTGCTAAACTTCTCAGCATGGAACCGCTATAAAGGATTTTCGAGTCCAAAACTCAAAATATGTGAACAGATTCATACAAATCCTAATCTAAAATACCACCACACTGACAGTACAGTTTTCCAAACCAATCATCTCACGCTCAACTAAACAATTTAGCAGCATTTATGTTCAGTCAAATAGGTAACACCATGATATGACGCCCAAAAGGTTCCTAAAATATCGATTGCACAAGATTCGTTTGCCAGGCCTAGCGAGTGGAATATAGAGTCAAACTTAGAACAACTCATTCAATGAAGACGGTGTTGGAAAAACCATCCTGAGGCTGAATCAAGCTTAAGATATAATAAATTGGAATTTACCGCTAACTCATTATGAGATATATACGCTTTGTCACACAAGCGACCATGAAAATCAGAGCTCTGTAGCCTCCCAGCCAAGGTATCTCAATCAACTTTTCGCTCACCCAAACACACATCAAGAATAATCACCAAGAACGCCCAAACTTCTCATAGCTCCGGCCAATGACATGCATCCTTTATCTTCCTCTGTTCCACTCTCATACTCCTCCTTACCACAGCCATCAACCCCAATGGCACCAAAAGATCCTCTCCCAACCCTGGTTCCACCACTGTAACCCCATCAGTAGTCCACTCATATTTTCTCCTCCTCACACAAACTTCCAGTCCATCATTTCCTCCATACCCAAAACTCGCAGTTCTCATGACTTCCTCCCTACTACTAACTCTGCTCCAAGTACTCCAAGTTTTCCGACTCTCTTCAGTTGGCTTTCGGAAAACCCTCATGAGACTTTGATATACACAATGTTTCTCGAAGAGTCCCCACAATGGGATATGTAAATCCAACTCGGGGAGTTCAAGCTCCATGTTCTCGGAATCGGTAGCTGTCCATGTTCCATTGCGTACATCCCGAAGATTTTGAATTGCGATCTCGAAATTGGGAATTAGATGGGCGGTTTTGTTTGGATCATAGATTTCTCCTGGCTTGAGGCGGTCAAATAAAACTCCTCCTTTGTAGAAAGAAGAACTGGGGTCTTGAGAGTCGATTACTATGATTCCCTCTTTCAGACGCCAAGAGAGATGCAAGAGATCAAAATCCATATGTAGGGATTTGTCACCAAATTTCCCCATGATACGCCAGAATTGATCAAATGGTTCACTGCTAGATGGTTTTTGGTTGTGTAGAATTGTATTGTTTATTCTGGTGATATTGAAGAGATCAGTACCAGATTTGTATGATTCATAATCTTTCCAGGAGGGATAACGGTATGTACCAGGCGTTTGAGTGTAAAAATAGTCAAGGGGAAATCTTGTGTCTTTTGTTCTGTTATGAAGACCGAAGTAATCGACAGATGGGTCAGAGAGTTTGACACGTGTGTCGAAGCTATCGCATGTGCCACTCGTTTGAACCATCCAGTAGCGGCCTGGTCCAAAGAATAATCTGCGAGTACGTCAGTTGTAGAGAAGGGAAAGGGATAAAGAAGAAACACTTACACCGCTGGAACACAAAAGACAAAGATAATAAATATAGTGCACAAGATCGTAAAAACCACCCTGGTAGTAATGACTTTCGTCTTTCTCCATGAGATATAATAAGGTGTAGGCAGTTGTCTCGATGCACTGAAACCTAGACAGATTCTCAAGCACCGATTAATACCACGTAAAGCTGTGCCCCAGAGAGAAAATTTAACCGGAAAGAGAGCAGCAGCAGCTACCAAACAGAAACTTTGCTCTTGCGTACGCAGG
This sequence comes from Botrytis pseudocinerea, assembly GCA_019395245.1. NCBI lineage: Eukaryota > Fungi > Ascomycota > Leotiomycetes > Helotiales > Sclerotiniaceae > Botrytis > Botrytis pseudocinerea. The sequence goes on along the minus strand of JAHXJK010000081.1, from coordinate 51,073 downwards.
TTCCCTTCCGTGAATTTTTGATTTTCGAGCGGTTTTGTAAATCGCCGAACACGATTTACGGCCCAGAAAATTTCAAAAGAACCAAATACTAAGGCGACAAGTATGAGAGACCAGAGATTTCTTAGGGGAAATCCAATTGAATCAACAAATTGTTGCTGAATGTCATTTAATCTGTCGTCTAAAGCTGTTCGGTGTGGACTTGCAGGGTCTTGGGGAATCTCCTCTCCGCAGTTATCTGTGCAGTCATTTTTGAAGCATGGCCCAGGATGACATATTGCTGAACATATATACGTGGGGCAGTTGAGACGAGTACCACAACGCTTTTTTTGTGAACAAGATTGACCACAGCTACCTGCGTAAATCCTCATAGTTTTGGAATTATGTTTTCTACACCAGCAAGAGGGGAGCGGGAGGCTGCTATGTTTAAGCATACATGTGGGACAATTCCAGCATTTATCTCGTGATTGGGCCGATGTCATGGCCCAGGGAATAACACAGCCAGGATGATAGGCCCAATAGCAGCGATGACAGTGCCAGATATCCGCTATGTCAGCTGTAAAATCAATGCGGCAGAAGGGACACATATATCTAAGAGTTCAGCTTAGCTAAAGAATGGTTGAAGAAGGGAGACAACTTTGAGGCCCAGAATGACGTCATACAAAGAGATACATACACTCCAGTCTCAATCTCATGCAAAATTTGATCGGCCCTTGAAGGAGTCAAGGGTATCCCGTTGGTATCTACCATGTCAAGTTCTATTGATTGTCTTGAAGACTGTCGAGCTCGTGGTATTCTTCGAAAGTAACTAGTAATGTATTCTGCAAGTCCTTTTGTCATCTTGAGGTGTTGTGATTTGATACGTTGAATCGATAATGCGAAGAATTTCCTATTAATTAGTATCCAAATATGCAACAATAATTATTTATACATGAATTTTGATGATCGATACAACGATCGTAAACAAATAAGTGGTCATGAGTCGGATTCAGGAAAAGATAAAACAAAAGAATAGGGATGAAAAGGTGGTTAAGCGAGGAAAGTGCGAGGATTGGGGATCATCTAGAATTGATGACTGAAAACAGCAAGTGTATATGAGTTGACAGCCACGTATTAGAAGGCTGATAGGTCCTGGTCATACGATATTCCGAACTATCTTTCTGCATCTCTGAGGTTATACAGTTACATGCTCGCCCTTTCCATATTTATCCCTATTGATGGATGGGTTAGAGATGGAACAAGCTAACGATAACGTGATATATCAGTATGAAAATGGAAAGAAAGATAGATTTTAGGTAAATTGTCAGATTTTTATGTAAAATAGCGGCACTACTTGGATAATGTTTGTGAAGAATAACGAATCTTGTTATTAGTACAAAGTTTTTTGCGTCACGAAAAAGAAAGGATCATTTGAAAGCGAAAAGAAACGAAAGTTGTTTGAGTCAAATTATTGATGATATAAAACCAGAGGCAGAGGAAGAGGAACTGCTTACCAGTTAATGTGAAATTAATAAGAAGGGTGAAACCATAGGATGATAGAGAGAAACCCGTCCTTTTGACGCAGTTCCGCCTCAAAAAACCAATGATCCCGATTCTAATGTATCCATGCTACTGCTGCTAATGCTATCACCGTCGCTGCTGTCGTCAATAATTTCCCCTGCGGCCCTGGCTGCATCTCTAGCCTTCTTCTCCTCAGCCTTTCTCTTTTTGGACGCTTTCTTTCTCTCAGCTTCCTTCTCCTCAATAGGTCGTAACTTTTCAACTTTCCCTCGGTAGAATTCAACAGTTGATTGTGGGAAACCAATCTCCTTGAAGAGGTCTTCTATCGACGAATCTTTGGAATCAATGTGTTGCGAAAGAAAGATTTTTAAATCTTGACGTTTGATCCGGTGAGCCCAGCTCGCCAACTCAACAACAAAACTCACCCAGTTCAAGACGGTCTCTGAATCCATACTTCCCTCATGTGCTCGGAACTCTATAGTTCTCTTAACGGGATGCGCGAAAGGTTGGTGAAGATTTTGAAGTTGGAAACTCATGCGGGTGAAATAGTCACATCCATTGAACATACCCACGACTTCGTTGATCTCAGATGTACCGAGAAGGACATCGAGTAGATTCCCTTCGAATCCGAACACACCAAGACGGGAGTGCTTACGTAGGGATCTACAATAAAAACCATTGTTCCTTGACTTCCGAAGAAGGGTGAGAATCTGAGGCTCAAAAATCCAAATAGTCGCCATGAGGTATTGGAACGGTTGAAAAGACAATCCTTCAATTCCGTTGCCAACATGAACGTGAAGACCACATGAGTGGTTGACAACAACATCGAAATGCTTCTTGAGAGCAGTTAGCATTTTGTGGATATCCTTCAAGGCTTTCGTACCGAATTTCATGACTGGTGTTATCAACTCAAGCTCGACGAACATTGAAGAACTGTCTGCCTTTTCCTCCACCTCAAACTGTATAGTCGAATCCGAGCCAAGGGCCCATGTATTGAATAAGTCTGCTTGGCATATCTTATTTGAATCTTTATTCCGGTTGAAAATTTCGGGAGAATCCTGGTAAATCTCTACTTCTGTCAAAAGCTTCAGCCCAGTTTCAGCAACTAAAGTCTCTTTGATTAGAGCATAAATCTTAGCTAGGCCAAGCTTCGTGTATTCGGGAGATAGTTCTTCTTTAAAGCGAACGCCAAACTCAAATTCTACTCCAAAGGTGAAATCAGTAGAGAGACGTGGTGTAGGCATGCTGACTAACCTTTTGATATGATATGTCACTATTAAGTGGTAGGCTTACTACTGTAGTTCGCTTGATTGTGATTTATTACTGGTAGCCGATGGAATGCAGCACGGCTGTGGATGGAGACTTGAGAGGGGTTATCTTTGAATAATAGGTTTGTTCTGTTTTTGTATTGACTCTATATTTTATATGCTCGATTCTTCGTTCATCAAAATTTAAGGGAACCAGCAAAATCATCTTCAAGAACCAATCAGATGCACGACGTTAAAAGATTGAAACAAAGAAACCCTGTTGTGCTGTTGTTTGCCAACAATGCCTTTGTAGTGAGTGCCCATTCAGACTGGTAATAGTTGAATCGAACACCTCAATGTAGGTGTATGGTTGAAAACCTAGTCGCCATCATCGACTCTTCGCGGTAAGATTAATCTCAAGATGACGAGTTCAGACAGCCCCAAATCCAAAAAAGCTGTTGTGCTATTGTCATTCCAACAATGTCCATGTATCAAACGCGTGATCTCTCGTCAAAATCGAGGCTTGACGTGCAGGACTAGTAGCTGATAGGAGGCTCCTCGACGTTGAAGCTGTTTGGTAGTTTGGTGGTGGTTGTTGTGCAATCAACAATAATTCAAGAGCGGTCATAATTCCGTGAGGCTAGAAGCATGTGCCGGGACGGGAGATTTCCGTTGCACGGATCTCGCGAAAAACCCCGCATCTGCCCCACGGGGCGAAGATTCTTTACTATTTTCTAAACACGGAGACACCATCTCACACAGTCAACTCCTTCTTTACTTGGAAGAAGTGATGTCGATGATTGGCAATTGAGCTGCGTACAAGAGCGGAATGATTGCGCAGACATATGCTCACCACGCTCAGCTGCTTATCCGATTGCTAATGGATTTCGATGATTCTCATGTATCAGGACTCGAAGGACTTGTTTTGGCGTAAGAAATAGCCAAGTCAAAACGCACAGCCGGGAATCTACATGTATAGTGCAGTGGTTACTCCTCATAAGTTTTCATTGGCTGAAAGGACTGAGGGCGTGGTATTCCATGCATAGTAATGCTTTAGCACACGGCTGAAGAACCAATAGGGGATCATCTATTCTATTAAGGGTTAGCGGGGTTAACTATCAACTACAAGAGCCTACTCGTATTACTGTTCTAGATTCAAATTCAAAGTTGTTCATATAATCCCGAAGATGGTGCCTCTTCTCCGAGTTCTTTGGTTCAAACCTTGATCTTTGATAATCTCATCTTGTTTTACACCATTTCTTATAATAACTTCCAACGTTGAACTTTATCATGGTTGTCACGGTAAAGCCTCAGAGTGCCGAATATGACTATATCATATGCGGGTATGCTTTATCTCTCTAATTGAACCAATGGAAATGTCTGATTAAAGTTCTATAGAGGCGGGACGTCAGGCGCCGTCGTCGCAGCAAGATTGGCAGAAGACCCCAACAATTCTGTTCTAGTCATCGAAGCAGGAGAGCATAACTCCCTCCTCGAAAACACTATTATGGTTGGTGGATGGTAAGAGCCTCTCTCTTCGTCCTATGAAATCAAGCTTACACAAGATAAATAGGTCACAAAATTTTGACACCGAAGCAGACTGGAATATTTCTACCGAGCCAAATACTGGTATTAATAATCGTCAAATTAAAGCCAGTCGTGGCAAGTTTCTTGGTGGATCGAGTGGATTAAATGGTACACTGTGTATCAGAGGCACGCCACAAGATTACGATGACTGGGAAATGCCAGGATGGAGTGGGGAGGAAGTTTTTGGATACATGAAGAAGGTAGGATCATAGTTCACTCAATTGTGCCCCATAATAACAGTTACACAGGCAGAGAACTTCCATGACAAAGACTGGTTTGAAGCAAATGACTCGGTACACGGTCGTGATGGTTTGCTAGATGTTGAGCCTCATGACATGGTAAGTGGCTTCACAAGCGATTGTTGATACAATAAACTGACTTCTTTAGGCCCCTATATCCAATATGATTCTGGATTCAATGGCTGATCAAGGTCTCCCACTCCATCCCGATATGTTTTCAACTGGCGAGACTCCAAATGGCTGTGGCCATGCGCCAAGGACTGTGTATAAAGGAGATAGAACGACCTCAGCAAATTATTTTACCAATAAAGGTCCGAACCTTGCGATCAAAACTAGTACAATTGTCGATAAGGTGATTCTCGAAAGCGACACATTCCCTCATCAGCTGAAAGCTGCAGCTGTAAAAGTAATTGAGATGGATGGAACGGAAATAGAGATCAGAGCCAAGAAAGAGATTATCATTAGCGGGGGAGCTTATTGCTCTCCAACCATTCTTATGCGATCAGGGATTGGAGCAAAGTCCGAGCTTGAATCTCATGGTATTGATTGTCAAGTTGACCTCCCTGGAGTTGGAAAAAATCTTATGGATCATATGGTAATTTCTCACTATTCTTCGAAGTTACATCGCTAACAGAATCCTAGATTGTGTTCATATTTTATGAAACAACAAAGCCAAATATAACCAATGATTACCTCTTATATCGTCCAAATGCTTTAGGTGAAGCTTATAGGCAATGGAAAGAAGAAAAGCGTGGACCCCTCTCTACTTTTCCTTTCGGTGCATTCGCATATTCTCGACTTGATGAGCGTCTTGCTTCGGAACCAGCTTGGAATTCAGCACCACGAAAACCGGGCCGAGATCCAATGGGGCTAACCAAATCACAACCAAATGTTGAGTTTTTTTCCACAGAATGCTACGGTGGCCCAAAACAATACGGTCGATTCCCAGACGGAGAGAAATCCCATGCATTTTCCATCATTGCTGAATTATTTGCCCCTAAGAGTAGAGGTACAGTCACTTTGAAGTCCAAAGATCCCAAAGATAACCCGGTCGTCGATCACAATTACTTGAATGAAGAGCTGGATGTTGTGGTTCTCAGTGAGGCGTGTAGATACGCGAATGAGATCATCATGAAAGGGAAAGGTACCAAGGACATAGTTGAGGGAAGTTGGCCTAAAGACTTAACACATCATGCATACACATCAAGGGAGCAATGGGTCCCCTATATTAAAGATAATGCTACAACCTGTTACCACCCTGGAGGAACAGTCAAAATGGGCAAGGCGTCTGACCCTATGGCAGTTCTCGATGAAGAACTGAGAGTTAGAGGAGTCAGAAATCTTAGGGTTGCCGATACAAGTGTGATGCCACTTCTTAATCAAGGACATACTCAAATGCCTGCATATGCGATCGGCGAGAAGGCAGCAGATTTGATAAGGGGTGTCGATAGTTTAGAATTGGCGGCACTGAAGTTGGAGAGGTATGACTCAAAGGTCGATACCAATTGATTGCAAGACGATATGAGATTGGTAAATTTAGCGAAGAGCGTGTATGAATTATGGTGACGGCTTCGGCGCCTTGGAGTTTTATATATTTGGCATAATTTACTACAATATCCTCTTCCATCCAATGCTCTCCGTGGCTGTATTATGCGGTTTATATTACTTATCTTTTAGCAGTTTCTTTGATTCATTCATACATGGCAATCAAATCGGTAATCGCAACCAAGAGAACATTTTTTCCACGTGAGACGATTTTTCTAACGCTTGTTTGAGTTTTCTCGTGAATTGTACCTTCCCGGTTTTACGTCTTACATGACTTTCTCAATTTCACTTTACTCATCCTATTTCTTACAATTTACCCCGATACCATAAATTCAACAAAGACCCCAACTATGTATGTCCCAGATTTCCGTCTCTCAATCATCCTCCTCCTCATCATCCCTTTTACAAACTCCACAGTTGCCACACTTCCCCCACTACACTACACCATCACTCGCCGCCGCGGCTCATTTCCCGCTCCCGATACTGCTAATCTCACCTTCCTTCAATCTACGCTTGCAGATATCAATGCCAGATTCACAAATTCCGAAAGAATATTGAAAGGGAATAAAGTTGTTAGAGTGCCCAAAAGATGGCACGATGGCCAGATCACCAATACCACAAATCCAAAGCCCCGATCCGGAACATATATCCAACCAGGAACTACTCTTCTCGGTGAAGTCGGGAGGGCTGGATCCTGGTTTACGTCGTTGAGAATTGGCGAGCCGTACCAGAATGTGGATCTGGATCTTAATATGTTGACGGCGGATTTCGCGATTATTAGTACGCCAAGTGGAAAGGGAAGTTTTTATCTCGAAGAGAGAAGTGGGACGTATAGTGTTAGTAATGATAATGATGAGGGTAAGGGGATGAACTTTCCGGGTTGTAGGTGTGGGAAGGATGTTGTGGGATTACCATTGGGGTTTGATATGTTTGCTGGTTTTAAAGGAGAGAGGTATATACCTGTCAGTTTTGCACATTGTAGACCACAGAAACAGTGGGTTGGTAGTCTGGGAAAAAGTGGTGCCAGTCTGGGGTTGGCTGTAGGAGAGGGGTTGGGACAAGTTGGGGGTTGGAAGGGAGGATTGTTGGGGCAGATTGTTAAGAGTGGAGTTGTTGATACTGATGTCTGGAGTTTGATGCTGATTAATGGATATGAAGGGGTGTTTAGTGTGGGGGGATCTTCAGTCAAGGCAGTGAGAGAAGTAGAGGAAAGTATCAAGAAGGAATTGGAGAAACTTGAGGCAGGCGAGGCAAGTGAATTTCAACCTGAAAATGATGAATGGGAGACGCCTAATATAGATGAACTGCAATCTGAAAAAGGCAAAAAGATTGATGGATTGGGAATGCAGCTCCAACATGATGAAATCAAGAGAAATTCAGAGTTAGGATTGATGAAGAGGGACGAATTTGCACTGGATAATAATGACTTGACTCGGAAGTCGAATGATGAAAGTGTTTGGGAATGGAGCAAAGTTCGAGGTGCAGATGGATGGTGGGAAATTCTCATGAAAGGAATTTGGGTTGATGGAAATAAAGTTATACAAAATCAGCCGATAGTCTTGGATGTAGGCCTGCCCCATTCAGCATTCTACACAAGCCGCTAACTTGCTAAGGTTAATACTCCCTTCATAATTGGTCCTTCACATCTAGTCCGCAGCCTTTACTCTTCCATTTCTGGCTCTCGTCAACTTCCTCCACCATATGATCAGTTCCATGCCTACCCTTGTTTCAATCCACCTCATTTACTTCTCGAATTTGGTAATTTGAGAGTCAAGGTATTGAATGGCAAGAGGGATGAAGGAAGCTTTTCGCCAGGAGGAAGATTCAGCTTGGGGAGGATGGAGAGGGGTAGTGGTTACTGTGTGGGAATTGTAGTAGAAGGCAGGTTTGGTAACATGGATGGCCAAAGGGGAGCAGTTGACAACGGTGGTGTGGAAGGAAATGGAATGGAAGATATGTGGATTTTCGGAGAACCGTTGTTCAGAGATATACAGGTGGCTTTTGATGTAAGTTTCTTGGGCGTGTGCTTCTCTTATCCGTTTGATACTGATATTTTGTATATAGTGGAAAGAGAGGAGAGTTGGCATGCAACGACTTTGAGTCTTGCTTTGACGTTGAAATGCTACTCGATTCTAGTCAGGTTCTAAACAATGTTTATCTTCAGTAAAATATTGACTCGGCATGCTTTCTTGACATAGGAGATATTTGATATTTTTATCAAGCAGTAGTGGAAATTTTGGAAGGTCGTCGACGGAATGGACGGCTTGGTGTCACGAGTCTATCACGTGATATATATTATTGACCCACATTTCTTCATCTGCGACCTCGCAGGTAGTTCAATGTGATATCTTCAACGTCGAGAAAGACATGATTCATATCATTTCAAGCTCTACGAATTGCAAAATATAGGAGTTACATAAGTCTTTCCTCAGCAAAAGTGCTCTTGAAACGTTACAATGTGAAATATTTCAGGCAGCTGAACAGTACTCGAGCTAGGAGTCGAGGTAGGGCTGAATTGTAAGTGCATGCGAGCCAAGAGACATGAACTAGTGTGGTGGAATATCTACCAATCAACACTTTTTGAGAAGGATGTATTTTTTCCTCCTTACACAATGCTTTTGAAAGGTGCACAGCCTTTCTCTTCAAGTCCGGCCATGACCGGGCTGATGTCAGACGAATTCAACATATTATCAGGAGCTTATGTGCCAGTCTTCACATAAGTTTTCATTTGCGATTCCTGAATTAACTTCTTATTTCCTTTTGCTAGTGCCGAATCTATTATGATAGGAATGTCGCAATCTCAGATTGAACTATTGCAAGGACCGGCTTTGACTCCTCCACCTGGTGTTACCTCGAATTTTGATAATCCTTATAGCCTTCGGCCGGCAGCTGATGCGGTCAAGGTATTGACTACTATTCTAGCCACTTTGGCTATTTTCATACGTGTTTATACTAAGTGGAGGATCATTCGAGAGGTGCATTTGGAAGATTGTAGGTGTCATGACATATGGTTGTTGGAACTTGGTGCTGACTTGCTTAGATATTGCGGTTGTAGCATGGGTACTTAAATCTTTCTCCGAATACTCTGTCAGATGCTGAGTATTAAACTACAGTGTGGTTATATTATATTCATCGTGACAACCGGGTTTGATCCCAATGTCTTTGGACGACATCAATGGGATATCAGATTGAAGGATTACCAAATCTTCCTCTATGTATGTGTAATATATCTTGCAAATTGATAGTAGCTCATAGTGACTAGGGTACCTACATTACATCCATATCTTTCGGTCTTGCGATAATGTCAATCAAAATCTCGATATTGCTACAATACATCCGACTCTTCACCGCAGGAACACGGGATCTAATGTTTTGGAGCTGCCATGCACTCATGTGGATAACCATCGTATTCTATACAATTCTGCTGTTCATGACAATTTTCATTTGTACCCCCATACCAAAGTTTTGGAACGTACTGGAAACCACGGGTCGCTGCCTCGATGTGAATTACTTGTTCCTAGCGACTGGGACGGCAAACACCATAACCGACTTTCTTATTATATTGCTTCCGCAACCGATCATTTGGAAGCTACAGATGAGTTTTAAGGAGCATGTTGGTGTCTCCGCCGTTTTCTCAACGGGACTTCTGTAAGTACATATTGGTACATGTATAACCCAATTATTGATTTGTCTTCAGGGCTTGTATAGCATCCATGGCGCGACTGTTCGTTTCATTGAAACTTTTGAAAAATCCCGATGCTTCTTGGTATACGAGTATCATGTGTATTCCCTCGTATGTTGAGCTCGGAGCCGGTATCATTACAAGCTGTCTTCCAACATTACCAAAATTCTTCAAAACGATGTCGCACATACCTCGGGTATCAAAAATGTGTAATTTTGTCTCTTCGCTCTCCAAGTCTTCGAACTCGTCTGGCGAGTCTAAGGAAGAAGAGGAGAGGAGTAGTAGTTCTTCATGGAATCAACATCGTAGAATGCCATCGATTTCAAGGGGTGAGAGGAGAGGTTTAGAAAGCTACGATGTTTTGGAGGAGTGGGAGGGACATAATGCTGCTTTTTCGACGGTTAGCTTGGGGAATACGACAACGGCTACGGGGATGAGAAACAAAGGAGATGGTTTGGAGATGAAGCAAATTGACGAGGAACGCGGGATTTTAAGATCGGTGCAGATTTCGATTGTTCACCAGGGCCCATTGTGTAGGGAAGAGAGTAACTCTCACATGGTTTGAGCTATTTTTATGAAAGGCGTTTGGACGGAAAATCGCAAGGGATTGATAATGCAAAAGTGATGTCTGGGACATGGGTTTCTGCACGGATACCATGCCAGACGCGAGACATGTATGCCGTGGGATTTTTAGAATAAAACTTTTACAGGTAAAAGTAGTCTATTGTTAAGAAACGAATTATGTCATGATTTCTTGATTTCCAGAAGATACACATATCTCACACAGAACGTGAATGTAGATATTCCAGAAAGGAAATCGGGCACTGAGTGCTTTAAAGTAACTATTAAGTCATCGCTAACTATTCACCAAATTTCAACTCCAATTCCACCGAAAGAGAAACAGGAACAAAGATAGAAAAACTGTTTTGGATGTAGACGACAATTATTCCGTGAGGGATGTGAGATTCTCTGATCTAGAAGTTGGTAGTACTTGACAGGGTCTTGAGGTAGAGTGTGGTTGCAAAACGTATACTAATGACACCTAATTATGAGATAGTGAATGGGAGTCATCTCTATGTTATTCATCTAGCGGGAAAAAAAAACATCCCGATAGATACGAGATGCTGATCATGAAGCAAAAAAGTTTAGATAACCCTCGAGCATAAAAGCCAACAGCTGTTGATCTGATATCTCTAAAAGGATATAGATCTTTGTTTGTATTATTTAGCTATCGTTCTTTATAAGAGCATCAATAGATATCACATGTTTCTTCCTTCTCTCTTGATTTCCATGTTTAACAAATAGAATTGTTATATCCTTGAGTGGCGGAGCATGCCAGCTCAAGATGTGGATAATGCCTCACGAAATAGACTCATTCCGAAGTGCAGCGCTAGAATTTGTCTGAGTGCATTCTCCGCTGCTAGATTGTGGTGAAACCACTAGAACTCAAATCGCAATGCCTATAAGTAGAAGTGCAAGCTTGCGGCTTTTGTATGTCCACGCAAAAGAGGTGTGCTGAAGACCCAACATAGGGTGAGCAATATTGTTTTTCGTACAAATCACTGTCGTGCTTCAAAATCTTTCGAAGGTACAAATGTTCGAAACAAACTTTTATGTATACCTTATCTTAAAACTCGAGAAATCCAAGCTGGAGTTCAAGGTATCAATGCAGAGCTGTTCAAGCTCTACAGAACATCGTGTCAGGAAATTCCTAAGCTTCCCAAGATCCCACAGAATTGCCTCCTGCGACTTCTGCGCCATTAGAGATTAACCAGTGTAATTTTTGCCAAAGTAGATGAAGGAATTATGACACTATTATCCATTTATACTGCTCCATGACAGCAGTATTACCAACAACAGATACACGAATATGTAGGATCTATCAAGCGGCGATCGCATCTAGTCCAATTCTATTCTCCATCCGTTTTTCCAATTCTCCACGTTCAATATCTCCAGCTTTTGTTAAGAAGTCAAGATCGGGATAAAGATTTTTGTCCTCGTCAGGCGCTCGCTCGGAAGGATTACTTGTACCCTGAGAACTCTTGGCCACTGTGTCCGACTTCCTGCATTTGGTACAACATAGCCAGGATGCTATGACCGCGCCCATTTTGTTGGAATATTTCTGGTATGTGCGGGAGAAAAGGACCAAAGACGGGAAACAGGCTATTATAACACCGCAAAATAACTCGACCAGTCTATTTTGCTGTCAGCCTTGGTGAAATAGGAGGGAAATATTTCGAAGCAGGTTCAACTCACGTCACAATGATGACTGGCAGAGCATTCCATGTATTATCAGAAGACTGTATATTTTTCACACGATAAATGAGGCTTAAAAGAGATCCAATGCAAGCTCTATCATCATACTGTCAGTAAAGCCAGAACTTTCATATTGCTTCCAGGTAAGTGGGCTTACATTAATCCTATGCCAAATCCTATCATCACAAAGATCTTTTTCTTTTTCGCGATATACAGGTTACTGACCGCAATGAGTGGCAAGATAAAAAGATAAATATCAATTCCTAAGCTGATGGCAGATAGAGGAATACCTAAATTTACACTCATTGTAGATTTGGACGTAAAAGACCACGCTCGGAATGGAACACCACCCACGGGTGTTGAAAAATAAAACATGAGGATCGACATGCTTAGGTAGAAAAGGGAGGTAAACGTTGCACCGATGTAAACGCAGTTTCGCATCCAGCGTAAACCCACAAATACCTCAAGGTACATGATCAATATCGAGAGCTTTATACAGCCAGCAGCGGGATTGTTGAAAACGTTAAGTAGGTACAACGGCTGATAATATAAGCAATAAGTTACAGAGAAATGCGTAGATAAAAGTTGGTGAAATGAAAGAAAGGCTTACCACTGCGTTTCGTTTAGACAGTAGCACCTTTAAAGATAGATCCCATTGATGGAAACCAATAAGCCCACCATCAATAACCTCTTGCACAAACGTTAGTAGATTACTTGCGAGGTAAATAGTAGAGACGTACGTATTATCGTCGCGAAATAACATATCATGGCAAAGAGCTTCGCGTGAATAAAACATTAGTTTGTCGTATAAAGCTGATTTTAAGAGTGTCACCTACGTAGCCGGCTAGTAAAAGGACTACCGTTCAGTCAGCTTTTTGATAGAAATTGAACAGACTAAGCGAATTATCAACTAACAGTCGCTCCAAACCATCTTTCTCTGAATTCTCACTCTCGTATGTATCCTGATGGCAATACATGTTGTCATCATAACAGCCAAGATAGTATTGACAAGAATAAGAATCCACCCCCTACTGGCTGGATGATCAGAAAGGGCCTGAACTCCCGCTGGCGGAGTACCGGCGGGAATAGTTGCAAGAGTCTCGGGTGGTAAACTCAAAATGACAGAAGCATTCATATTGGTGTTTGCAAAGAATTTAAAGCTTTGATTAATTGATAGTAAAATTAAAAAGAAGCTGAGTTACTTTAGTGAGACGAACGGAGGATACCTCTACTTAGATACCAAAAATACTACAGGAGTAGAAGTTTAACAGATACGAACAAAGCTTGATACATGGCAAATACCACAACAATCAATTCACAGATGAAATCCATATCATTTTGACAAGATTATCTCGAAGTAACGAGGGACCTATGGGCATCTCTGCGACTGACACACTCCCCGAAAAATTCGATAGGCGGCTGATGCAACAAATTCCATACCTTCAAAGCAAAACCTCTTACAAAAAATGATGGTCCCACGGAAATCTCCATAGCCAAACACTCCAGATAATTTTTACATCCACGACTAGCATAGGCCAAGCATGTCACTCAACCGAAAGCTTAACATTTCCTGCAAAAGAAACAATGCTAAAAAAATCCTCCTCTTTGTTCTCATGACCTCCTTCTCCAACTTAGATATGCGGCACTAGCCGTGATATTTTCTATATCAATAGCAAATCAAAGCTTGAATATAATGCGCAGAGATAATTTCGAGCAAATCTGATTCAGTCCATTGTCTGATGCGAATGTCTGAAAAGCTCCAAACTTCCCACCTAGAGGTCTGTTTTGGCTTGATCCCAACTCCATAATTATACGTCGCAGCTCAAGAGACCACCTATAAAAGCAACTTGACTCGGTATCGCTCTCCAGTACATTTCCACTCCTCCAAAATCCTCAAATAATCAAGATTCTAACAAGAACTCGATAACCCCAACCCCCCAATCCAAATATCTCGCCACACCTCAAACAGCATACAAATACGCAAACACCACAGAGTCAATGACATTCTCGCACTCAAATGCAAGATAGAATCAAGCCTCATTAGCGTATGACTAGCGCTAGCGTAAATATAACACGTGTTTCTAACAATGACATTGAAAATCCTCGGCGGTGATTCCCACCCTCGAAGTCAATTCTAATAATTCCTCCCCTAGAATCGTTTACATTACCCTCACCATCAACAAAAGCGTATTGTTGATGGTGAAACCTTTGACAATTGCATTACTTAAAAATGGTATATCCTCAATCAATATCACCAACAGCGAGTGCCAGATGAAAAGGAAAGCAATCCATAGCGCCTCGCCAAACCCAAATCTGTTATAACCAGAAATTCCAACTCCAACCTGAATACTATCATACATGCCTTAAAATACAACAGAGTAGCGATTATCCATTTGACAAAGCTTCTTGTATAGCTTCCCCTTCCTCGGGCGTAACGACCATCTCCAACATTTCTAACGCGCATCCAGGGATATCTGGGTCAATACCTGACTCGAAAACTAGATCATCTTCTGAAAAGTTTAGTCTAGCCAGACAAAGAAGGTATTTTTGTGACCCGCCGCGAATGACAGATAACTTCTTTTGCATATCGAATTCGTATCTAGTGACCAAATGAAATAAAAGACGAGTTGCAAGACTAATGAGACGGGCACTAGGAATTGTTAGTGATCTAGCCTCAAAAATTGAAGAATCTCGTACCCATCCTCACGACCTGATTTATGATCATATAAGCCGTCTAATTCATCGCTTATTAAACTGATGAGTCTACCAATAGCAGTTGGATGGGAAGCAAGTGCGTTTCCAGCATAAGGCGATCGAGTCATACCAGTCATTAAAGATACAATCTCAAGACGTAACTTAAGGACAACATCCGGATCAACTTTAGCCACACTCATAGGTAGGCAAGGGACCTCGAATAGTGGGTATGTTAGACGTTCTATAATATGGCCAGCATTTGTGGACGCTCTAAACTTTGGATTATCATCTGGATTGCTACCAAAACTGTCTTTCAAAACACCGGTAGAAAGAATACGCAGCATCCACTCAAAATCTGCCACTGGCTGATTTTGACTAAGCATAAGAAGAACAAAGTCCCATCTCATCAATTTCCAAAATCTGGTTATATGCTCTTGTTCCGGAACGCAGCCTAGTGCAGCGAGATGAGTGAGAGCTAAACAAGCAGACACATTAATGTCTTTATCATAAGGATCGCAAGACTCGCTTTTGAAACGCGGAATTGCGACAAGATCAGCTGTTTTCTGCACCAGGGGAATGAGTTGATCAATGATATGCGGTACAATCGAGAGTGTTTTTGACTCGAGCGCAAAGGTGAGAATGTCAACAAATAAGTAAATGGGGGTGTAACATCTTTCATCCATGCACTTAGACCACAATTGTATTAGGAACAAGCAAAACTCAGCCGGCACTTCGGATATAGGCTTTTTCATACCAATCCTTGGCATTTCTCCAAGAATCAAGGATGAAAAAGATTCATTTGGGGATGATGGTAGAGAATGCTTGCCGAGTGCTTCTAGAGTCCTCAAGTGATCACGGTTAGGTCGGTGATCTAGCATGGCCGCAAGAAAATCCGATCGATCATCCTGCAGAACAAGTCTCTCTAATATCGATTCATCCAATAATGGAGTCTTCTGTGGCTGTGAAAGTATATCTGGAACAGGCAGCATATCCAAAGCACTAGCTGAAGGACTGTCATTAGCTTTGCGTTTTCGCTTTGCTGCTCTCGAAGGCGTGCCAGGTTGCCGTTTTTGAAATTTCGATGGGGACATCTTGCTAGGAGAAAGAAGCTCGATCTCATCATCATCAAACCCGTCCCTAAATGGCATTGGCTTCGTCTTTTTTGGGGTCATAACCAGGACATCCTTAGAATTTTTTGCTTTATTTAACCTTTTGACTCTTTCGGTCTCTTCGAATAAATCTTGCTTGGTGAAATCACGCTCGATTGTAGCATTTCTTGCGGCAGTTTCAGCCGCTTCCCTATCTTTTTGTAATTTTGCCAACTGCTCCGTGTGCAACTTTTCTTTCGCTGCTTGTGTGCGTTCATATTCCTTTTCTGATTTGTCTATTCTCCCACGTAGAATTGAGATTTCGCCATTTTTCGATAGAGTCTCCTGCTCGAGAATTTTGTTTTTTTCTTGCAGCTGAAGAGTAGTCAGTAACCTTGTTCAAGGTGATAATTGGTGGCCAGAAATACCTCCTGCACTAATTTTCTAAGTGCTTCATTGTCACCTCCCGCTACTAATTGAGTCGCCTGCCGAGAAAGGTTCGAGTTCTCTCGAGAAACGGGGTTTGAAAAGGGCTGTGGTAAGTGATCTGATTGTCGAGGACGAGCAGGCCCAATGTAATCTCTTGGTCTATTCACAATATCGGCATCTTCATAATTCTGCTGTTGAAATTGTTCTTGTCGAACAGCTTGATTGAGATTGTTTCGAGGTACATATGGCACAACCGCAGGGACGCTTCTGGCCTCATCTACCACGACCGCATCATCCAAATCATCGTCGTCAAACTCATCCCCATAATCGGACGAAGGAGGGGCTTTAATCTGGGCCTGCGTGAATGCTATCGCATTATTCTCGAGCTCGTCTAGGGCATCTGCTGGCATGTCGTTGAGAAAATCATCGTCGGAGAAGTTATTCTCTCCATCTTCGTGAGGTGCCATTCCATCCCTATGATTATCGAAGTAATGGAAAACATTGATGTGGCAATTCTCTGTAGGTATTCAATAAATCCATCCATGTTGATTTCGAACTATTAGTTACTTTGACTACAGCCACAGCCTTGCGACTTTCTGCCACCGCCCACCGCCTCTCGGAGATCGGAACGAAATTATCCATCTGCGCACGGAATTGTGGAGAAGGAGCAATTTCTTTGAGATGCTGCTTTTCTATTTTGCTAGTCCGAGTATCACACTCGCAGATCAACAATAAAAGTCCCTGGTAATAGCACGAGTGTTGATAGGTATTCTCTCAAGTTAGATGTTTGCATGAAGTGAATCTCGGTTGAAAATTTGAATTTCCCAGAAGAAACCACCGTCCTCCATCCATTGTGAGATTTTTGAACTTTATTTTTCTTGCTTCACTTCACTCGAAACAGGCTTCGATTAACGCGAATATCACAAGCAAGCAACTCTGATTTTCCAGGGTTTTTTGGCTGACGTAGGAGCGAAGAGGAGCCACAACTTCCTATCATTCCCCAAAAAAGTACACCCACTTCAGGACCACCCACCCCATTCTCAACTAATTTTGCGAAATTCACCATATTATTTGATTCTGCTCCCGGTGCAGTCCTAGGTCAAGCATAACTTATCCTTCTGAATGTGGAGTGGTGGAACTAGAAGACACTCTTGACGCATCCGGGATTTGGCGACACGGACAATTGAAAGGACGAAGAGGAAAATCGCACCGCCAAGACCTCTTTAGAATTTGCAAACTCGCACTCATTGAGCTCTGCAAGAATGACAAAACCAAGGGGAATCAAGTTCAACCATCGAAACGGCCGCGCCGGTAGCGATGGTCGCAGAAGTAGTTTCTCGGATATCAGCGAGGCTGCCTCGGAGCCAGGCTCTCCAAGGATATCGAAGACAGATGGCGCAAGCGATGAGAAAAAGCAGGAGGTGAGATATGCGTTTACACCACTATTTTGGGCCCCTGGCTAATGACTTTGGGCCGCAGAGTAATGTAGTCGTGCCGTCAGAATACGAGAAGAAGAAGCAGACATTTATTACACGATCGATATGGACCTTTGTGATGATAGGAGGGTTCTTTGCATCTATGTTCATGGGGCACATATACATCATTGCGATTGTCACCGCAGTACAAATAATATCGTTCAAGGAAGTCATTGCGATTGCAAACGTCCCCAGCCGAGCTCGTCGATTGCGTTTCACCAAGGCGTTGAATTGGTATTGGTTGGCGACGACGATGTACTTCTTATATGGCGAGAGTGTGATTTACTACTTCAAGCACATTGTATTGGTTGATAAAGTTTTGCTGCCCTTTGCGACACATCACAGATTCATCAGCTTTATGCTCTATACCATTGGTAGGGAAAATATTTTAAAAAGAAATCGGGCAATGCTAACTGTATGAAGGGTTTGTATTTTTCGTCGCTTCTCTTCAAGCGGGACAATACAAGTTTCAGTTTACGCAATTTGCCTGGACTCACATGGCCCTCTACCTTATTGTGGTTCAAGCCCATTTCATCATGAACAATGTTTTTGAGGGAATGATTTGGTTCTTCCTACCAGTATCTCTTGTCATCTGCAATGATATATTTGCTTACATCTGTGGTATCACATTCGGTCGAACACAACTCATCAAGCTCTCACCCAAGAAAACCGTGGAAGGATTTGTTGGTGCATGGATTTTGACAATCATTTTCGGTGTCGGCATGACTAATGTCCTCATGCGATACAAATACTTCATTTGCCCAGTAAATGTAAGTTGTGTCTTCAATCAGAACCTCGTGCAGCAACTAACACTCTATAGGATCTTGGTGCCAACCTCTGGACTGGTCTTGAGTGCACTCCAAATCCAGTTTTCTTGCCTCATACCTATCAACTTCCTATCTGGTTTCCTGTTTGGAAATCCTTCTCCATGGCACCAATGCAGGGACACATCCTCGTCTTTGGTACCTTTGCATCCCTCATTGCACCATTTGGCGGATTCTTTGCTTCTGGACTCAAAAGGACTTTCAAAATTAAGGATTTCGGTGACTCGATACCTGGACACGGTGGAATTACTGATCGCATGGATTGTCAATTTATCATGGGTTTCTTCGCCTACGTCTATTTTCACAGCTTCATTGCTATCTACAAGGTCTCACTTGGGGGTGTCATTGAAACAGTGATCAACGGTTTGACACCAGAAGAACAAATGGAGCTAGTTAAAGGAATTAGCAAGCATCTTTACAACCAAGGAGTCATTGCCGAGGGGGTAAGTTCATCAAAACTTTATCACGCTACATTTACTGACATATTACAGGTATTGGATTGCCTTAACGTCGTTGTAAGCAAGATATAACGTGCTTCACAAATTATGAACTTCCTTCGATAGAAATTCCTTTCTTCCATTACGAATGATGAGTTTTAACAAAGTTTTGCCAAGGTGCATGGAGAATCTTCACACGTGTATAATATCCTTTTAATTCTCGGTGCATACATACCCATGTTTTGGATTCTCTATTTGGTGTATACGAACGATGGTTCATGGTTGTAGGGATTCGGTAGGAATGGTGGGCCCAGCTCTTCCTGTGTTATTATGAGATGGGGAAGGTAGTTAATCTGTTGAAATTGACAAATGAGCCGAAGGAGCATAGCGTTGGTTACAAAAGTGTTTATGTGGATGGAATGAATGAGTGTATTGAATTACAGTTTTCACTAGCGAGAATGATACCTTTTCAAACATGATTTCTGGAGTGTTGACATGTGATAATCCCATGGATTTTGTGGTGATTATCCCTCCAAAAAGAACTCCCGATCAAGTGAATCGGAGAAATGTAACTAAATTGTGGGCACTTGTTGACCCAAGAAGTTTCGTGGTGCAATTTCAGAATAAGTTGGTTAAGACTTAGTGATGTGATAGAGAGTAGTCTCATTAAATTCCTTTGAAAGTCATTGACTGGAGTCTACCTGATGATGTGGAGCTTCAACGTTAAGTTCTCACGACTGTCCCAAATTTGGTCAATAAAAAGTTCCCGAGTTCAGCATGAACACGACGGATAGTCTCTAATTGAGCTTGCAAGTCGTCATCCTGTCTCAATGACGTGCAATCCAATCTCAGTTGTTTCCTCCCCCTCAACACATTTCGCAGATCATGAGTGGTGTTGTTGTTTCGGTTGACTATGCCACACAAAGCCAGCTTCATTATGTAACGATAGTCAAGGACCGATAAACACAGTATCTACATGCCATATCGGATTTCGAATGCATTAAGAATTTCAGTGAGCATTTTCACAGAGTGGAAGTTTTCACAGGAATGACCTAAAACTTGGTACCTTTAGCCTGAATCATGGCTTTTACAGTGATTCACGCCATCAGTAGCTCTGGTTCCGCTCTTGATTAAGCTTTCACGTATACCCTCTCAGATATCTTTGGGTTGAGTAATAAAAGTAACTATATATATATGCGTTTGATATCATAATCTAGCGTCTCGACTTTCTCGATCATTATTGACCTCGATCTCCATCTTAGTTTCATCCTCAGCCTTTTCTCTGAAAGGAATCCACAGTTTTTCTACCTAAAATAGTTTATTAATCTTTCATACCATTATTCTGATTGAGATAAAGTCAAATTCAAAGCCACTCACCTCATCCGAAACCCGGTATCCCAACAACCATGGCGCAAACCCCTTATCTCTCCATGCCAAGGCTTCTCCATCTTCTTGCTCTCGCATCTTCCGATCTCTTTCAATTTGTTCCGGGCCATCTGAAAGATGGTAGAGATATTGTTGGGTGTTTCCTCGCTCAACGACGGTTTGAGTACGTGGTGCGCGTAGGGCTTGATAGATGGGAAGGGTATGCTGGAGGAAAGATGATTTGAGGTTCGATGTAGTAGAGAGAGTGGATAAAGACTTGGGATATTGAGAGAGAAGCTCGCCGAGAACAGCAGCGTCTTCAAGTGACATTCCTGCGCTGTCGAGGTGGTTAGATTTCTGATAGCGATAGAAAATGAGACAGAATGACAAATCATCGATTGAGTTTTCGAAGTTCAGGTCATGTATGGAAAAATTCTTGTAGGGGAGGTCGGATGAGTTTCCCAACTGAGAGGTCGAATAATTCAAGTGACCATTGCAAACTGACTAAATATGCAAGAACACAATTCCAAAAAGTCATGGCAATATTGAGAATTGAAAAAGGGAAAATTAGAAATACCCAGAAGCAAGATAAGGAAGAGTAGCATGGACTGCATCTCCAAGAAGAGTGAAATGACCAGAGGGATGACTCCAGTTATCGAGACCAGGGCGAGTGCAAAGACGCCATTTATACACAGACTCACACATGCCGAGCAATTTTGGAATTCTGAGCCAAAGTCAATACATGAAGCATCCGCGAGGGCAATATTCTGGGAGAAGCGAGTAATTACCTTGGATCCCAATCTTTGAATAGTGCACGCATCTCTTCCACATTGCCTTCCAATGTTGTGGCACCAGCCGGCATATCATCTGGAACGAGAAGAACCATATTGAACAATTCACCCCCTCGAAGAACATAGTTCACTAGTACTCATGTCAATTTAATGGCATCTCAGCAACATCCGATATGAAAAAGGAGAATGTGTTTACCAGCATGCATATCTGGACCCATCCAATAATTCACTTGCGGGTTCTTTACAAAATCCGCCAATTCTTCGTCGGCTAGCATATCTTTAGTGGATAACAACAACCTGTAAGCCAAGTCTCCTGTCAAATGTGGCTCGTCTTCTCGCTCTAACATCACTTCTCTCAATTTACTGAATATTCCATCCGCACCAACCACTAAATCCGCAGTGAGATCTCCCTCCTCTTCCTCCTCCCTCTCTTCCCTTCTACCCTTTTCAACAACAACCCTGGCTCCCTTATATAGAATCTCCACGTCTACGACTCTCATTCCTACTTTCACCTTAGCTCCTAATTCTAACGCCCGCTCATACAATCCTCTATGTAGATTCGCGCGATGAAAATCCCAATACACGGAGCCCGGATATTGTGCCGCACTCTCTTTAAAATCCATGGATGAAATTAATTTTCCTTTCCACGAAATCATGTTGACTTGTGATGGAGAGGTGCTGTGAGAAGAGAGGTAAGGGAGCAGTCCCCAGTCATGGAGGATGAGAGATGTAGGAGGAAGAACTTGGATGCCAGCGCCCACCTGTGAGCACCGAGTTGGAAGTTAGTTGATTGATGGTTTATTTGGGCCACGGAATGTTATTTTTGGGGCGGAGGAAATTGGAATTGTACTTCTCCGATTTCGTGGGCAGATTCGAGAACGGTAACTGAATGGCCGGCGAGAGATATGGCAATTGCAGCGCCTAAGCCACCGAGACCAGCACCAACTATTATCACCTTGCTTTATGTTTAGTGCTATTTGCAGAGATTATAATATAGGAGTCAGAATCGAAGTTACCCTCAGTCTATTTTCTTCATTGCGGATTATTTTCTCTTTCACTGGAGTTGAGGTAGACATAATGGTTCTTGAAATATATAAATCTAATTCAGCGATGTATACAAAACAATAAAAAACTACTCAAGGAGGATTTAATTATTGAATATCATATAAGTGATCTAGTATCAAAGGAATGACGCTCAGCGTCCCTCAACACAATTACTAGATCAAGTAGCTAGCAATTCTAAGATAAGCTTCGCGATATACCATCATCAGAATATGCACGACGAATTCACCGATAAGTGACATCGTAGCACAAGCTCACCAATGATCAGGGCATCTGTACCCCGCCTATCTGATCGCCACAGGTCACATGAAAAACGCCGAGTTCACTAGTGGCGTTGCCCCTCACACGCGCAGGACCTCCCTTGATTGGGCAAGAACACCGGAAATACCATGTGTTGGCATTACATGATGCACAATGCCGAAGCTTGACTCTTGAAATATTGATAGGGAGATAGGTAATAAAAGACTTCGCGCTAGATTAGACAAGTTTCTTAGCTTGCGAACTTGTCAAGAATTTGATTTCGATGTACTAACCTTGCGCCGTCATTTGCTATTCTTTTTGGAATCTATAGCTAATGAAAGGATTCCGATCAAGTTGAATACTCTGATTCGAATATTGTAAAAAAAAAAAATACTTCTGAATAGGAGCTTTATACGGACGTTGTTGAGTACCATGGATATTGTAAATCAGGTGACTGTTATCGGGGCAGGACCAGCAGGTCTTATGTTAGCGTGAGAGAGTCCGATACTCTCCCCTATTTACATCTCACTGACACAACAAAGTTGCACTCTTGCACGCTACGGAATTCAGGTCACTATTCTCGATGACAGGCCTTCTTCAACTGCAACTGGCCGAGCAGATGGCCTCCAACCTAAAACCATTGAGACGCTCAAACAACTCGGTCTTGCAGATTCTTTGCTTGAGAGAGGTGTCAAGGTGTATGATATCTGTTACTGGGCAAGTACTTTACGGCTAAGTTTTTACTTGCGCAAAGGAAGATTAACATTGAGCAGAAATCCACAGCGGACGAAAAACTTCATCGTACGGCCAGAGAAATTCATTACCCAAAAGATATAGTCGACTTGTTGGATCCGAACCTTTTACTTATACACCAAGGGATGATTGAAGATGTATTTATCCAGGATCTCAAAGTCCGGGGAGTCGAGGTACAAAGAAATTCTTCCTTCGTTGGACTCGTACAGCCGACATCTGAAAATGAAGATATAGTCGTAAAGTACAAAGATGTCCAAACAGGTGAAGATAAGGTTTTGAAAACAAAATATCTTGTAGGTTGCGATGGAGCGCATTCGAATGTAAGGAAATGCATCGATGGTGCAGAGATGGAAGGAGATCAGAGTGGAAGTGTGTGGGGCATCTTGGATGCAGTGATCGAAACGAAATTTCCGGATTTATGGAGTAAGGCTATTGTTCAATCAGAGAAAGGAGCGATTCTTTCCATTCCAAGGGAGCGAAACATGACGAGACTTTATATCGAGTTGCAGGACACAGCAGAAGAAAACTCCAAAGAGGTTGTTCAAGACTTTGTGATGAAGAGAGCCGAGGAAATTTTCAGTCCATATAAGTTGACATGGAAGCGTATTGGTAAGAGAGCTTTACCGAACGACTGTGGAAATTACTGACCTTCCAGAATGGTTTGCTGTATATAGATTTGGTCAGCGAGCAGCCAAGCGCTTCTCAGATAATACGCAGCGCGTTTTCATTGTTGGAGATGTAAGTGATCACGCACTACCTTAATTGTCCATCCAAGTTTAATGACAAAACAGGCTGCACACAACCACTCCCCAAAAGCTGCGCAGGGCATGAACGTATCGATGCATGACTCTTTCAATCTTTCATGGAAATTGGCCCTTACCATTAAATCTGCTGCGCTTCCTTGTCTTTTGGAGACATATACACAAGAACGACAGGCTGTTGCTCAAGATCTCTTAGCGTTTGATTTCGAACATGCCAATGCTTACTCTGCTGGAGACCCAATAGCGCTTGCCGAGAACTTTGCGCAAAACATTAGATTTATTTCTGGGCTTGCGGAGTATGGCAAGAATGTTTTGAACCCAGAAGCTGCTAATGAAATAACAAAACCCAAAGAATCTAAAATAAGATCAAGCGGCGGAACACGTAGTGGAGTATTGCGACCTGGTGCGCTGCTACCACCCGCTAAGGTGACCAGATATATTGATGCAAACCCTGTCGATTTACAGCTCGATATTCCTCTGCTTGGGCAATTTCGCATCTTTTTCTTCATACCAGACGTTCATCGATGGTCTAGCTGTCTGGAGTATATTTTTCAAAGATTTTCTAATCTTACAAAAGCCCTCGATCGCACTTCTGTGGTCGCAAATTCCTTTACTCAACAAGAGACTGAATTGGATGAATACAATCAACCAACCAGGTATATAGGCGTAAGTAAGCTTTTTACATACGCATTGGTGACAGGGATGGATAAAGAAAAGTTCGAGATCGCAGATCTACCAATAAGCTTGCAAGAAAGCAGCTGGACAATATATGTGGACGATATTCCTCAAAATGTTGGGGGTTCTCACTTGCCCAAAGAAAGCTATACGCATAAATGGGTCGGCGACGTCAAAGATGATGAGATCGTTGTTTTGAATGTTAGACCAGATGGATACGTTGGTTCCCTCAAGATGTTTCGTATGTCTGGTGGCGGAAGTGAAGGTGTTGGTGCCGAAGTCGCAAAGTGGTTGGAGGACTATTATGGCGAATTCTTAAAAAGTCAATTGTGAGGCAACTTGTTTATATAGGAAAAGTATCTTCCTTGCAGAAGCAACGAAACATTTTGAATAGGTCTAAATATTGACGATCGAAAAGCAACAAAAAGTTGAAACAAAAAGTCAAAACAAAAAGAATAGCTGCTACCTTAAGAATGAATAGAATCGAATACGCCAAAAGTAACAGAACATCTACGTGTGTATCTGAAGATGCCCCTCATACCATATTTTTTACGGCCCAAGGAACTAACTCTGCAAGGCTAAGTTTCAGGGCTATTGTGCAGTGTGAGAACGCAAAATGAATGATTGATCAAGCTCTCACGATCACTAGAGATATCTCGATAGTGTATTTGTTCTGTGTTTATTCATTTCTATATAGTGAGTGAAGATGGATGACTATTGGTTGAGTGGCTCACTCCTTCATGAAAAGAATATAGCTGGAAGATACCGCGAATAGATTCTCCGATATCAAAGTTGAACACTCTTTATCTACAAAACATAATTATGCCCTGCCCGACTACGGTGGCATTTCTCGACTGGGAAACAAAAGCCGGCCAAAGAAACGCTTCGGCTTACAGGAATCGAGTCTACAAGGGCGCCGGAACAGCGCAATCGGGGAAATTCATTTGCAGTCGCTAGCAAATGCACCACAAGTGTCATGTGCCTTGTGTTGAATTATCTTGCAATGTTCAAAGCATCGAAGTCCTCTTGCACTCGAGTCCATGCTTGAAGAAGAAAATGTGGAGACTGCACGCGATAAGTCTCAAAACACGTAGACCTCGTGGAGTCTGCCAAACGACTTGCGATGTGAGCTACACGCGAAAGGAAAAGTAAAGCATCGAAGATAAAATAAAGATAGTGCAGTACAAGGACTGTGGCAGATTGTGGGGAAATTTGAGATTGATAAGCTGCCTCTCATCTAAAAAGCAAGCACCAGACGTGTTCCTTCCATTTTTATCCGAATTGTGGACACTCGACCACTCCTTGAACGGTAACATCGGACTACAAAAGGCAATCTGATAGCATTGGACTCGAGAATAACCATTATTATGGAACTTGCAGCTAGCACTCGTGCTGCGAGAAAGTATACGACCCCGCCGCTAAGATATGATAGTTGCTCCTCTTGCAGTTTGCCATCTTGTGGTATGTGCATCATCTAGCTTCGGAGCTAGATACTCTCTGGGCGCACTAATGTCTTCTGGCAGCTTTCAAGTTAGAAAAAATACCTCCATTGTGCGTCGCACACGACATGACAAGTGTTGAATGGGCCCTCGTAGCTTTCCAAGGGCGTCCAGACTCCTTCCCATGTAGAATAGACCAGCTCGCCATAAGTATCATCTTCAAAGAAACTTTTTGAAAATTCGAGTCAGTGTACAATCAAGCTAACGTAGTCCGGCATTCACAAATGCGCGTTGATGATAAAATGATCGTTTGTGGTTGGATATTAGATGCAGTGGACTGTGGAGTGGTTTTGTCGTGTTGATATGGCTTTCCTCTTCTGACAGGGAAGCGAGTAGCTTATGTGATAGCCTATCGGATTGGCACCAATCTTATCGTTCTCTGCCCAATAATCTTACCACCACCAATAAGTCGCCCTGCATGCACAGCACGATCCATTTTGAAGACATGATCGTCCATAACCATTGCTCAACAACTTGGGTAGCCAATCCGAATTTATCAGCTGTGCAATGCTTGACTTGGTATCAAGCCACTCGAGCAATATGGCTTTCCGGACAAAATTCCCTCAGTCTTCTGGCTCGTCGTTGCACTGGTCTCTCTATATTCATCAACTATGGGAATCCTACCATTAAAATCAGAAATTCAATCAATTTTCCAAGATTCTGTTTTAGAATTCTATCTAAACGGGACAAGAATAAAACTTCATAACCCAAATCCTCAATGGACACTTTTGGATTTCATCAGGTCCCAGGATGATCTCAAGGGTACAAAGCTTGGATGTGGTGAAGGAGGATGCGGGGCGTGTACAGTTGTGCTTCAAACTTCTAATGAGTTTTCTGAAAGTCGGAGGATAAAGCACATTGCCGTAAACGCTTGTCTGTTTCCATTGATAGGAGGTAACTATTCATGAATGTGCATCGATTTTCCAAAGTTAATGAATTAAAGCCGTTGGGAAGCATGTTATCACTATCGAAGGCATTGGAAATGCAGACAATCCTCACCCATTACAAGAACGTATAGCAAAACTACACGGGTCGCAGTAAGATAATTTGCTACCACAGGGTAATCTGTAAACTAAACTAATTACAATTCTCTAGATGCGGTTTTTGTACTCCTGGTATTGTCATGTCATTGTATGCCTTGATCAGGAATTCTTACGATCCTCTGTCAAAGTCATTTCAACTATCGGCAAATGATATAGAGCTAGAAGGCCATCTAGATGGTAATCTTTGCAGGTGTACCGGATATAAACCCATCTTACAGGCTGCGAGAACTTTCATCACTGAGGACCTCAAAGGAAAGCTATCCATTCCTAAGTCAGAGACTGTCGATGAGGATGCGTCCGAAGCAAATCTTCCTGATGTTCCATTACATTCGTATCTCAAGGTCGCATTTCTTGTGGAAGAATTGGTGGGTGCTGTAAAGATTCACCAAGTAATGAATCATGCGGATCTCGAACTAGTTCTCCAGGAAACTCTTCAGAGGAAAGCCCCACCCGCTCTTCTCAAAGCTCAGAGATCTCGAACAATGACAAGAACATGGCCCCTGGTAGCTCGCATCCTTCTGATCCGAAAGATATCCAACATTCCTTTATCCCTTACCGTGCTCAGACCGAACTTATATTTCCACCAGCTCTCCATAACTTTAACAAAAAGCCGTTGTGTTATGGAAATGATACAAATGCCTGGCTCTTGCCAACAACGCTTCAGGAACTTCTTCTAATAAAAGAGTTCTATCCCACAGCTAAATTAGTCTGCGGAGCTAGCGAAACTCAGGTTGAAGTCCGATTCAAATACTCTTCATTTCCAGTCTCAATTTATGTTTCAGATATTGAGGAGCTTCGAAATATCAGTGTTCCTGGTGATGATGATCATCTTCAATCGTGTTCAGAAATCGTCTTTGGCGCAAATGCATCTCTAACTGATGTAGAGGATACTTGCCGAAATCTCTCTCGACGGCTTGGTGAGAGAGGCTCGGTTTTCGAGGCAATTAGAAAGCAACTCCGTTACTTCGCCGGAAGACAAATTCGCAATGTTGCTTCCTTTGCCGGGAATATTGTTACTGCTTCTCCCATATCTGACATCAATCCTGTGCTTATGGCAGCAGGTGCTGTCTTGACAATTCAAAGCAAATCTCAAGGGATCAAAGATTTACCTATGTCCGGCTTCTTCGTATCATATCGTAACACGAAGCTTCCAATTGATGCGGTGATAGTTGATGTTCGAGTTCCCTTACCACTACCGAACGAGAAAGAAATCACCAAGGCATACAAGCAAGCCAAGAGGAAAGATGATGACATTGCAATTGTGACGGCTGCATTCCGTGTGAGACTTGGAAAGGATGGTACTGTTTCAGAAGTATCATTAGTCTATGGCGGAATGGCACCAACAACTATCATGGCCCCAAAAACTATGAAGTGCTTGCTTGGCAAAACATGGTACAGTTCCACCACTCTCAATGAATCGATGAAGAGCTTAGCCGAAGAATTTCATCTGGCATACGACATTCCTGGTGGAATGGCATCATATCGTCGAACATTGGCTATATCTCTATTCTTCAGATTCTGGCATGAAGTTGTTTCGGACTTTGGATTGGGGAGTGTGGATCCTGATCTTATCAACGAAATACATCGAGAGATTTCCTCGGGTACTAGAGATAACTATAACCCGTATGAGCAACGCGTTGTAGGGAAACAGATATCACATCTATCATCTCTTAAACAGACAACAGGAGAAGCAGAATACATTGATGATATGCCTAGACAGCATCGAGAATTATTTGGTGCCATGGTTTTATCTAGCCGTGCGCATGCAAAATTGTTAGAGGTAGATTGGGCACCTGCGATCGAATCCGGACTTGCTCTAGGCTACGTTGACATTAACGATATCCCAATAGATTTGAATCTGTGGGGATCTATTGTAAAAGATGAACCGCTATTTGCTGACGGGAAAGTGTTTTCTCATGGTCAGCCTATAGGTTTAGTTTTTGCAGAAACCGCTTTACAAGCACAGGCTGCTGCTAGAGCCGTTCGAATTCAGTACGAAGATCTTCCAGTCATATTGGCTATTGATGAGGCAATCAAGGCGAATAGTTATTTTCCTTATGGAAAGATGTTGAAGAAAGGAGCTGCGCTTGAGGACAAAATGAATGACATCTGGGCATCGTGCGACAGGATATTCAAAGGGACTACAAGAATAGGCGGCCAAGAACATTTCTACCTTGAAACTAACGCCGCAATGGTTATTCCGAACAAAGAAGATGGAACTTATGAAGTATGGTCCTCAACGCAGAATAGGTAAGCTGAGTCAAGTGTTCTCCCAGTTCAAATAATTTCTAAGAACCGTCACAGCATGGAAACTCAAGAATTCGTAGCCCAAGTAACTGGCGTACCAAGCTCTCGTGTCAATGCTCGAGTAAAACGTATGGGAGGAGCTTTTGGTGGTAAAGAATCCCGTAGCGTTCAGCTTGCATGCCTCCTTGCTGTCGCAGCTAAGAAAACCAAACGCCCCGTTCGATGCATGTTAAATCGCGACGAAGATATGATGACGAGTGGCCAACGTCATCCGATACAGGCTCGGTGGAAAGTTGGTGTTCAATCCAATGGGAAGCTGATTGCACTTGAAGCGGATGTGTACAACAATGCTGGATTTTCACAAGATATGTCAGCTGCAGTTATGGGACGATGTTTGACGCACTTTGAAAATTGTTACGAGATCCCTAATGTGTTTCTACGGGGCCATGTGTGCAAAACTAATACACATAGTAACACAGCATTTCGAGGTTTTGGGGGGCCGCAAGCTATGTTTTTCGCTGAAACATACATGACTGCCATATCCGAAGGACTAAACATTCCCATCGATGAACTTCGAGTTATGAATCTATATAAACAAGGAGATCATACACCATTCCTACAGACTATTGATCAAGACTGGAATGTCCCACTTCTTTTAGAAAAAATCAAGCACGAAACACAGTATTCCCAACGTCTCCTTGAGGTTGAGAAATACAACAAAGAGCACAAGTACCGTAAGCGAGGCATATCACTTCTTCCAACCAAATTCGGTCTTTCTTTTGCCACAGCGCTTCATCTGAACCAAGCGTCCGCTTCCTTGAAAATATACGCCGATGGCTCCGTTCTCCTTAACCATGGAGGGACAGAGATGGGCCAAGGCTTATACACTAAAATGACTCAAATATGTGCACAAGAATTGGGTGTTCCAGTGTCAGCAGTATTCACACAAGATACATCGAGTTACCAGACCGCAAATGCAAGTCCTACTGCTGCGAGTTCGGGAAGTGATTTGAACGGTATGGCAATTATGGATGCTTGCAAACAGTTAAATGAACGCTTGGCGCCGTATCGAGAAAAGATGGGAAAAGACACGAGTATGAAAGATTTAGCACACGCTGCATACAGAGACCGAGTTCATCTAAGCGCGAGTGGATTTTGGAAGATGCCACGGATTGGATACGAATGGGGAGTCTATGATAAAGACAAAGTCAAAGATATGTACTACTATTTTACTCAAGGAGCAGCTGCCACGGAGGTTGAACTCGATGTACTCACGGGTCATCATACAATCTTAAGGACAGATATTTTGATGGATATTGGGAGATCCATTAATCCGGCAATTGATTATGGTCAGATCGAAGGGGCTTATGTACAGGGATTGGGCTTGTTTACCATGGAAGAAAGTCTTTGGACGAAGGAAGGCCAATTATTTACGAAGGGACCGGGAACTTATAAGATACCTGGGTTTGCGGATATCCCACAGATTTTCAATGTTTCCTTTCTTAAAGACGAAGAGGGGAAGGAGAAAATGTGGCAGGGGTTGAAAAGTGTACAGAGTAGTAAAGGGGTGGGTGAACCACCGTTGTTTTTGGGAGCGGGCGCATTCTTTGCGCTAAGAATGGCGGTGAGGAGTGCAAGAGAAGATAATGGGTTGGGAACGAAGTCTGAAGATGGAAAACGAGGATGGAACTTGGATAGTCCGGCTACGGTGGAGAGATTGAGAATGGCGGTTGGCGATGAGATCAGTGAAATGGGTAAGGTGGAGAGAAAAGAGGGGCAGAGTAACTTCTTCGTCTCTGTTGCTTGATTTTGCTATCTGAACGGTGGAACAAGGAGGTAGGAGGAAGGAACATGATATATATATATATGTTTGGCAAATTGAAAATGTAGGAAACAAATTTGTGGAGTCTTTGATATCACAATTTACTATTTTTCACTGAGAACACTTCAACCATTTTCTATAAGCGTCAAGCCTGTGATATATCATCCTTTCAATCACATAGTTTTTTTTGGTTTTGATGGTGATGTCGTGACTTGTTATAGTTTTACTAGGCCCAGGAGATCTCTTGACAGTGTTAACGGTTGGAGCTGAGTTGTAATTATTTCGTGGTCAATTTTGAATTGGATATACACCTTTTTCGTCTAAATTTGACAATCGCTGGGGATGTTGACGATAATTTCGATTCCGTCAAATTCATGTGCCCCATTTTGTATTTAGTAAATCCTAAGAAAAAGAAGGAAGACAAGGAAGGGTGCATGCATGAGTAGTATGGATAATCAACCCCGGTGAACTGAAAGCCACACAGAATCCATGCTCCAGTGCGGTTTCTACCATTTAAAGAGCATACAGTATATAGAGTGAAAGACACTGTTTATATATCTCTCCAGATTAAAATTGTAGAAGGGGTGGTTTGAAAAGGCAAAGTTGGAAGGAAAGTACCGATTTCTTACGTGAGTTGCGTACTGTATGAGAGAAACGATGCAATTTCTACCCGACTTGTAATGTGTGAGTATAAAATAGCGCTTTCCAAAACTCAAGTTATCTTTCAAATTGCAAGACCAAACTGCAACGATCAGCTTATTAAGAAGACAGGGCGGAAAGAGGAAATGTGAGAGAGTATTTGTTGCATGGTGAGATATGTTACTCAACACTTCTAGACAGATTCCGAGGTCAACGATATTGTGTTATATAAGTTAAGATTTCTTGAAACTTCTGAAAACAAGTGATGATAAAATCGCTCTAAACTGACGACGCTGGCTTCGACTCGACAACAAACAAATCAAGAAGAAATTCGTTCACCTTACCGTCGTTGAGACTTTACGAACCAGTGGTTTAGTTTTTGGGTTTCAAATGACCTAATACTTATTTCTTCAGACTAGTAGGTAGTTTCCAGGGAATGAAATAATCTGCACCTACGAGCAAAGCAAATGGTATTGGAGGAAGAGAGTTAAGAGGTATTACTCAAGAGCGCAGAAAAGTGAAGAAGAAAAGGAAAGTATCTCAATTCTTGAACTAAAATCTCTCATAGTGAAGAATGAGAAATTGAGTTGTTACACCTACTAAACTTGGATCTGTGGCTCGCTCAACACTTTGTGGGCACGGCCAACGAGGTTTATGTATGTCTAGGAAGTTGGTGCTGCCTATATTCTGAAAGTGTATTTATAGCTTGAGAACATCTGAATAAATGATGTAGGCAATCTAATCCACAATCCATCTTCGGATCCGATAGAGAATCTCAAGGGAGGTTGAAAGAGTATGATATCACACTAATCATAGTCCCCCCCCCCCTCCCCCCCAATGTGAAAACAGCAAACTCGGCATCTCCGCTCGTAATATAGTCCCCACGCATCGCACTGCGAAAATCATTCGTCTGCCAAGGTATAAATTGATCGTATATCAACACAATGCGACTGAAACGCCAACTCTTTGCGTTCATATGGCATGTGGAAGGTGACCATTGGATACATGAACACCAGAGTACTTTGTTCTCTAGTAAACCCTCCTTGCGTCATTCGCGCTGCATTGCGAACATATTAAGCCGAGTATACAGGAAGCACTGCCGCCTCTCCATAAGCATCTGTCGAAGTGCAGTACAATACTGCGTGAGTCTTCCCGGTCACCCACAGTCGAATGTGATATAGACTCTGTACTGCAACCACAAGATAACATCAACAGATTGGAACTGTTTTGCTGTCACAACATATCGTAGATCCGTTGTACTTGTGCTTGTCTATTGATCTTTATCTCGTTTCCTATTCTTCTTCGCATCTTCCAGAGCAACTTTGTACACCACGCCATGATTCTCGTACGTCCGGACCTTTCGCAACGTTACTGTCCTCTACCCGGATACGACACGGCTGAAATCGGAAGATAGATAGGGGCATAGTCAAAGTCGTGTCATTGATGCTGTGCTTTTTTGATTGCGATAATGCAATACTCGGCCAAAAGAAAGAAGTAAGTAAGCCGGCAATACATAGTTTGCATGTGAAGAGTTCAAATTGATGAAGAAGAATTCAATGACCAGTAAGTTGAATAGTAACTTGCCTAATTACTCACCTGCCATCGTACTCCCGATTGATCGCGACTTCCCCATAATTTGTTGAGAATTGAAAAAGGAGACCGAGAAGACATTGAGATATTCTGGATCGCATTTCAGTCCTGAGAAAGCCCTTTCTACTTCAAGCTTTTCCCGCGACTAATAGATATCGCGACTTGTCTTTCCGAGTCCCGACATCCACCTCATCCAAGGAAAATAATCGGTTGAGTACGTAAACCAATATAATATCCGCAGGTGATAGCCAGAGGCGCCACGCCACCAGATGAAGGGGCATATTTTGGATCGAAGCTTGGAGCTTCTTTTGGATCCGCTGGGTCCCACGTCTGAATTTTCTTCCCATCCGTTGTCGTGTGCCGACATTGTTGTGGATTCATTTGATTCATTGATTCAAAGCTCCAACTCTAGAACTCGCGACATTTCAAAGCGAACACAGATTTGTGGCTGGTAAGGGGGAAGGGAAGATTGTATATCCGGAAAACACTTGCATTTTGTAAGACGAGAAACCCCAACTGTCCAATCGGCGTTGCTGCGGTGAACGGGAACTGGAACATGTGTGCCGCTGGATGCAAAGGATGGATGAGCATGTATGGCGGTAAGGTTGAACCAAATCCAAGGTACCGTCAGCACAGACGGTGGTTTACAAACAGCCCGAACGGTGCAGAGTAAGATGGCATGATTTTATATCGCTTCGTATCAAGTGATCTCTAGGCTTCAGCTGAGAGGCGCTTATGAGTGAGTGACACAGTCGTCGAGCCTGATATCATCAATCATCAATCGTCAGTCATCATTCAGTCCGCTCATTCAGCTCGCAAGTCTCGTAACACAGTCGTGAAAGCTGACACTCGATCTCGTACGAATGGAATCAGCCTCTGTCTCGTGACATATTACCAACTCTCAGTCAGAGGTGGGGCGGAGGGACTTGGCCGACGATACCACCAGTCTACATGGAAAAAACGAACGTTGTGAGGTACTCGTGGTAGGGAAAAGTGGAAAGTTGGGGGACAGGGGAATGAATAGTGGAGAAACTCAGAATACGGTCTGGAGATGTAGAAGTGGATATGACAGATTCTTGCGGGGCCCTGGGGTTATTGAAAATTTGAAGCGAGTATGTTATAAAGGGCCGATTACCTCCATGTGCTTATGCGGAAATGCGGATATCTCCTTTGCTTTAAAGTAGGAGTGCTGTCTACGGACTATGGGTTGTATTGCATTTGGCGAGGAAAGCGGGGAGTGGGGAACCTGGGGGGTTCTTATTCCTTTCTCTTTCTTCTCTCTGGAGTGTTTGGACTCTGGAGTAAATTGTGGGAAAGCAGGCAAGAGCACGTACCTGGTGGCTCCAACCTGTACCGGAGATGATTCGGATGGATGAGTGGGTTCTGGATGGCAGAAGGGAAGGGAAGTAGGGAAGGAAACGCGAGGAGGGAAATTGGATAGGGATGGAATAGGTGGAAAAATGGTGAGAAAGGTGGAAACAAACAGATAGCAACATGATACATACGCACATCTCACATTGTTGTTTTTGCTCTCCACTGAATAAAGTACTGTTGATTGGTGTTGATGATTGGTGTGTGATATATGGAAGGATGAATAACGTTGTATGAACTCTAATTCATCTACACCTACATCTTCACACTCCAGCGACATCGATACTGGAGGCTAAACTCTACAATCTCATATCATATGACTTCAAACATGTGAATAGACGCCATCACAAATGGAAATCTTCGTAATATCAATATCTGACACTATCCCAGCGCCGCAACCAGGAAGCCCGTCCTCCCTCGGCGTTTAACATTGCAGCCAAGCAGTTCACAAGCCCGGGGGTCGACATGCCAAGAGCCACAACACGTTTTTTTTTTAAGCTGGTACACCCGAGCCCGCAGGTAAACAATGGGTGAGAAAGTCCAATCATCAATGGCCTCGTTCAAAGTTGGACGTGGCCGTGGACGTGGTCACTAGTGGCCAGTGACTGGATGATCACCAGGGCATTTGGTAGAATTACGGTTATATTGTGCCGGAATTGGGATATTCTTCGGGCTATTTTCTTTCACATTCGTATTTCGTGGCCAACTCACATTTGGGGTTCCTTGACAGCGTAATCTTATCTACGGGCAAGATGTTGAGAAAAGTTTTTCATCTAGGGATAATTAAATCACGAGAGTGTGTACTTGCTACAGTCCCCAGAATCCACCATCCCGTCCGTCCACCGCCCAGAGTCCAGAGTCTGGAGTCCAGACATATCAGACTGTTTTGCATTCACATGATACTCGATCTAAAACTGGAAGCCTCTGTTAGTAGACTATTTGCTAATATTGGAAGATGGAAAGATTCCAGAACAAGTGAACGGATTTGCCCGTGAAATCCAGACTGTAAACTATTCGTCGGGCACTAAAATGCTTTACAAATCCCATAGAACGGAAAAAAATGGTTCTCCATCAAATAACTTTATCATTCTAGTTTGAACACTAAATTCTGGAGCAATGTGGCTCAGGTCCTACAAAGTTAATACTAATGCACTCAAAATGAGACTAATAGCCGACGCCGCTACTTGTTTGACACTTTTCAGTCTCCCACACTCCATCAAAAAATATCAAATCCCATGAAGCCGTAAAGGCCTACCGGTGCCTCGCCCCAGAAGCTTGGATTTAAAAATGAATTGGTCATTTGATTCGAAGGCGCTCGCAATGGGCTTGTAGCAGAGTTCAGACTGTATTCGTAATAACGTGGTTTTCTGTACTGATCAATTACGAGGACGTACCCAGCTAGAAGGTAGATGGATGGGTAACTCTATTCAAGGCATTGTTTCCCCCTGTCGTTGGGTTGAAGTATGTAGGGACAACAACTAATGGTACTAAGCCGATTCAATTTCATACATAACGATTGATCACGTCGATGGCTTGAATTACATTGCCTCTGAAGTCTTGAACATGGGGGGTTGATGCATGAAATGATCCTCGACTAGGATATCCGATGTATTTATGAAATTCGGTCAATTATGTACGTACTTTGCCTCCAGTGTGCATATCTTTATTGCTATTGTGATGTTCTTCGACAACGTTACAGCTCTGTTGAAGATTCATGGCCTGGTGTGAGAAACATCTGACTCCGAATTGCCACGAAGAGGCTCGAGACTCGAGAGATCTCAAGTGCGTCAAACTTTCAAGATTCAAAGTTTGTGGAGGGTCAGTATGATCCTCATTAAGAATCTATCGGCCACACCGTTGGGGGAACCTGGAAATTAGGATTAAGCAACCCTTATTGTAATTGCATTAATCGCTAAAATCAAATTCCCAATTATCAATTATTCTCAGTTAAAGCCAGCTAGACTCGTGATCTCCCTTCCATGAGTGTTAGGTTGTGTGGTACGAACCACACGATTGGATCAACCCAACACCATGAACGGGGGGGCAATCCCGAAAGAAGAAATTTCAAATCCTTCATTTCAGCAAATGAGTTGAGAAAGCAAAAAGAAAACTAATAATCATTAGATTTCGAGCCAGGACTATTTAGGCATTTAGCACCACACAATGCCTTGATCAGCCAATCGATCAGGTACTTGTCTAACTTGATGCTGTTAGCATGTTTATACTTTCACACTTGTACACTTACTTACCGCCAAACGAGACTCGCAGCTCATCAAACATAATTCCAAAAAACCAAAACCCCCCAAAAAACACAAAAACCGAGGATGCGACCTAGTTCGCTACCTATCTACTTTCACTCTCTTCTCCGTCCCTAGCATAACTAGTCTTGATCCCTTACAAAGACGGACCGATTACTCGGGGTACTGCACGCACGGGCTAACTCCTCGGCTGGGCCATAGCTGCATGCATGTCTAGATGTCTGGAGAGAGATCATCGAAGACATGGGGTAACGCTATCTGTTGTGGAGTGCGGCGTCTCCATCTGGAGTCAATTCGATATGGAAGACTCTTTTGGCGACATGGCCGTACTAATGCTAGTACCCCA
Source organism: Botrytis pseudocinerea (assembly GCA_019395245.1). Classification (NCBI taxonomy): domain Eukaryota; kingdom Fungi; phylum Ascomycota; class Leotiomycetes; order Helotiales; family Sclerotiniaceae; genus Botrytis; species Botrytis pseudocinerea. The sequence continues at coordinate 13,611 of JAHXJK010000081.1, read as the reverse complement.
TACAAGCGTGTAAACCATGCCAGTACCACCCTTACCCCAGTACCCCAATTCCCATGGGACACAGATACAAAAGGGACTCGAAATCCCTCCCAAATACAACTTCTTTTCCCCATCAGTCTCATCAACAAAGTCTATTCATTACTTCTTCGATCAATAATTGATCTCGAGTGCCAGCTTCACTCACTCCACATTCACTCTATCCCTTCCCTCCCTTCCCTCGCATACATTTCAAGTCAACCGCAACGATGACTGGAACCACGGATGTCGCCCGCATTGAGGCACCCGTAACAGCAAAGGCATACATGATGTGTGCTTTTGCTTCCTTCGGTGGTATCCTCTTCGGTTATGATTCTGGATATATTTCTGGTGTCATGGGAATGGACTATTTCATCAATCTCTATGTACGTCATGACTTCGATTAACCCATCATGTCACAAACATTAGCTAACCTACTACCCTTCAGACTGGCAAGCCAATTCCCGGTCCTAATGAGTCAAGAGACGATTTCGTTCTTCCCGCCTCTGATAAATCTTTGATCACATCTATTCTGTCCGCCGGTACCTTCTTTGGTGCTGTCCTTGCCGGTGATCTCGCTGATTGGATTGGTCGCCGAACTACCGTCATGGTCGGATGTGCTATCTTCATCATTGGTGTCATCTTGCAAACTGCTTCTACTGGTCTTGGTCTTATCGTCGCTGGTCGTTTGGTCGCTGGTTTCGGTGTTGGTTTCGTCTCCGCTACCATCATTCTTTACATGTCTGAGATTTGCCCCAAGAAAGTTCGTGGTGCTTTAGTTTCTGGTTACCAGTTCTGCGTTACCATTGGTCTTCTTCTCGCATCATGTGTCACCTATGGTACCCAAGACCGTCTGGATACCGGTTCCTACAGAATTCCAATTGGTCTTCAAATCGCCTGGGCTCTTATCTTGGGTGGCGGTCTCTTCTTTCTTCCTGAATCCCCAAGATATTTCGTCAAGAAAGGTAACCTCGACCAGGCCGCCGCCATGCTTGCCCGTCTTAGAGGCGAACCAGTAGGAAGCGACTACATTCAACAAGAACTTACTGAGATCATCGCCAACCATGAATACGAAATGTCCGTCATTCCTCAAACCGGTTACTTTGGCTCATGGATGAACTGCTTCAAGGGAGGACTCAGCAACCCAGGCTCCAACCTCCGCAGAACCATCCTCGGTACTTCCCTTCAAATGATGCAACAGTGGACCGGTGTCAACTTCATCTTCTACTTTGGTACTACCTTCTTCCAAGCTCTCGGCACGATCTCCAACCCTTTCCTCATCGGTTTGATCACCACTCTCGTCAACGTCTGCTCCACTCCAATCTCTTTCTGGACCGTTGAACGTTTCGGTCGTCGTACAATCCTCATCTGGGGTGCCCTTGGTATGTTAATCTGCGAGTTCATCGTTGCCATCATCGGTGTTACTGCTGGTCGTGAATCTCAACACAACACCTCTGCCGTTTCCGCCATGATCGCATTCATCTGTATCTACATCTCTTTCTTCGCCTCCACTTGGGGACCAGGAGCTTGGGTTATCATCGGTGAAGTTTTCCCTCTCCCAATCAGATCTCGTGGTGTTGGACTCTCCACCGCCTCCAACTGGCTCTGGAACTGTATCATTGCCGTCATCACTCCTTACCTCGTCGGTACCGAAAAGGGCCAAGCAGACTTGGGTGCTAAGGTCTTCTTCCTCTGGGGTTCTCTCTGCACATGTTGCTTCGTCTATGCTTATTTCCTTGTTCCCGAAACCAAGGGTCTTTCCCTTGAGCAAGTCGACCGCATGTTGGAAGAGACTACCCCACGTAACTCCGCCAAATGGGTTCCTCACTCCACCTTTGCCGCTGATATGGGCATGACTGAGAAGACTGGTGTCGAGCATGTTCAACATGCTGAGCATAATACAAAGCTCGAGGTTTAAGTGAGCAGAGTGCAAGAGAAAAATATGTAATGAACAATTCGACAGAGTCGAGTTGCAATAAAGTGGCGGTTTTATTTTAAGGGTGATACTATCATAGTAATTCACGGTGTTTGGGGGACCTGGATTGGTCGGGTCAATCGGTCCCAAAAGGGTTTTTAGGATATCCTTACGAGTGGTCTTTTTACGAGTTTATGGCATTGTATATACGCATGCATGATACAAATAATATGTTTTATGATTTTCCAATGAATATCTTCTCTCTTGCAATTGATGAATTTGATGTTTGTGATTTTTTTTTTTTTTGGTTTTAATGTGATCGATCTTGTCTAATCTCTGGGAGTGTACCTCACCTGATCTATTCTCAACGACGTTCATATGGATTTGATACTTGTGTGTTCCTTTATATAGAAGTACTAAATTCATTACTCTCCTTCCATCTCTCCCTACACTTCCTTTCTAACTTGTCATTAATTCTTGACATCATCACTGTCAACTTTCCGCTCCACACTTCACATATTCCTTATTCGCCCATCAATCACCCTTGATAATCAATAAATATCATTTCCTATACTTTCCCTCGCCAGAATACCACATATCCAAACCCAGTATTCAAACTGAACCAATCTCCAACTTGCATGCGATCAACCTGACGGCACAATGTAAGTTTGAGGAGTTTCTCTCGATGTATATTATAGAATTCGATGAATGTGATTATATAATATAGTATGGATATAAGAAAAAGAGATGTACAAATCTCAACTCTTTTCCACGTTGCTGTTCTGAAACTCATGTTCCGTTCCTACGAGGAGTTATTTTTACCAAGAGAATCAAGTAGAAAAAAGTAGAAGAGAAAAAAGAGATAATTTTACATCCATTCATCCATTATCTATCCACCCACAATCCACCAACCTACTCTCACACAACCAAAAGACTAACTATCCAACAATCCACCTAAACACCACCTGCTAATCCCCTTCCAGCCCAGCACGTCTAGTACATACCTCGTGTCTCGAAGTAAAACCAGAGCATTACATGTATACCTTCGGACCGCACGCACCAGTAACCCAACCGCGCCAACCCAACCTTAATAGTCAAGCTCGTCAAGCTCGTCAAGCTAGCATGTAGATCTCCCTTTCGCCTCCACGCAAAACGCGGGGTAGGCGCTAAATATACAGATACACATACACATACACATACATGAATCTCGTACCCCATCGATTTGATTTGAGGTTTTTTTTATTTATTTATTTTGCGTTTGAGGAGGTGGCTTACTGGAATGGGTGGGATTGGATGGGGATTAGAGTTTAGGGCGTGCTAGATAATAGATGCTAGATACTAGAGAGAGGAAAGTGTAGGAGTTAGGTATGTGAAAATGAGGAAAGGGCGAAGGAAGAAAGGGAGGAGGAATTCCGCGGTTGGATTGGAAGGGAGTTGTTTATTTACTTTTTTGGAGGTGGATTTTTGGCCTACTTATCAGCGTAGTTGTAGGTAATTGATGAGTACTTTTTTTTTTCTTTCTTTTGATTGGTTTGAATTTAGTTGCGGTTTGGGCCTGTGTGGTTGTGGCATTGGTATTAGTACTGGTGTTGGTAGCGATGAAGTTGTATCTGCTGTGTCAATCAGATAAAAAATTGAAGAATTAGGGGGGTGATGTTGTCATCCAAGCATATCCATTATTGGGATATAACATATTCCAACCTCGCAATTGACACATAACATCGATTTTGCATGATTCGAAGAAGGAGGAAACACGAAGTGAAAGTCCTTCAAATACCACTGTTCCCATTGAAATCCCGCATATTCGATACCATATACTATTTTTTCCTTTGCAGTTGATATCACAATCTCATAATACCACGACAAATTTCGCATTTTCTTTTCCATGCTTGAAAATATCACGATGCGATATTTCCCAGAAAGTCCCCAAGAGCTCGTTCTGATTGTCTCTTCCTCAATATTGCTCCTTTCTCAAAGGAAAGAAAAAAGAAAGAGAAGAAGATATTTCCCTCCTCAAATAACAAGTTTCTGCGGTACAGTGAGCTCAGCATATACAGATCCGTGAATTGAGAAGTGAGGATTATATAAGTCCGAGTTCCTGGGAAAGGAAGATGATATTCATGTATGATACAGAGTAAAACTTATCTCGCAAGTGAGATTTTCTTGTGGCCACATCTTGAAGCCTCGCCTGGTACTATATTATATTTCACCTATCTTATAAGTAGCTCTAGAATGAAACGATAATTTCCTGCCAATGAACTCTCATCATCCCCCTTTACAACCAATAAAGTGCTCAGGAACTAGAATGAATTTACTTTTTGCATTGCTGATGTTCGTTTCTGAGCTGAGGTTCTTTCTGTTAAGGGCGGAGGTATAAGTGGAAAAAGACATCGAGTGTAGTTTGTATCTCGTGTTATTGGGAATGGGAGCATTTTACGACAATGAAAATAGTTAAATGAGCGTCGAATAAGATCTTTGACGATATCCAAAACTACCTAGTAGACGTCAGTAGCGAATTACAACAAAACAAGTTTACATTTCGAAGAAACGAAAGACAGAAACACAGAAAATAGATATCACATTACATTCCCCTGAAAATCAGACTCTTAAAAGGAAAATTCTTGTCAACAAACTGGATCGATCATTGAGGTTGTATCTGTCCACGCTTTTACCTACCTTTGTACCTATTACATTCAGTACATTCAGTACATTCAGTACATTCAGTACATTCAGTACATCAAACTTCCCGATACACGCTACTTAGAACTGGAATACTTGGAATCCATTTGGGAGCTGGGAATACCTAAATATTTTGAGTGTTTGGTCTTCATTCGCAGTGCCATACATAATATTGTATATTTCAGGGACTTTATATACTTGGGATCACATAATATTACAAAGACTCCCGGTTCCATATATCATGAACCTCATCCGTTGGATTCAGGTTTGGAAGCCGAAGTTCATGAACCAAACCCCCTTTTAAGTCACCCGACCCACTTCTCCGGCCATATTATATTTCTTTTACGCACAAAAGCTTCCCTTCTTTTACCTCAAGCTACTTTATCACACAAAACTCCAGAGTGGGCCATTATCGAGAAACGGAAGCAAGGGATTTGTTCATGAGAAATTTCACATTTACATGTGCTCGGAAATTTCGAAAAAATAGAGAGCTTATTTATGCACCTCCCTACTTTTTCTCTATAAAGTCACTAGGCTATTGTGATTATCACCACAGTTGTGTGTCGTCGACGTTAAGTTGATAGTCAAAGAAAAAAATGATGATAATGGATAAAATATCAGTGCAGATAATTTTGCCGCGCCAACCTAACTTGTCATTCGATACAACGAGCGACAGTAATACCAACTTACTTTCCGACAACAAATACCCGAGCAGACGAGAGAATGTGCGATGGCTAGCAACCACACTTGCTAAAGTACTCAAATTCTGCGTTTATGAAGAAAAGAAAAGACAATGAAAAAAAACATGCTCAAATCATTCCCTCACATGAGAAACATAAACTACACGCTCAAGCAAATCTCTCACATCATCCAATACCGCCATCTTCCACCTATATTCATCTTCACTAAAGAATCTTATCCGAAAAACGGGTTTAAAACTGCAACAGTACTAAAGCCAGTATCAGCAAATTCGCGCCGTAGATATCTTTACTTTGATTTCCGCAATTTCGATATACAAGGGTGTTTAAGTGCTAAAAGATATGAAGAACAAAAACAAGTCTTTCAACCACTCCTGTCTTCCGAACATTGTCCGTGGAGATCAGATGGCCGATTCATCAATAGTCAACTATTACATTAATCATCCACTAACTCCATATATAAACGACCTTATGCAGACTTTGAATACTTTATACTCATACTGGATATGAAAAGGAGATTGCTGAGTTGCGCAGGAGAAAGCGAGATTCGGAAGTTTTGTTGATTCAAGGATGATATGAACTCCAAGAATTATCTCGACAACAGTGCGAATGTCTCTCATCACTTGTCATTTTCACTATTATGTGAATTCTTCTGAGGATGTGGGCAACTAATCACCACTGCTCAATTCTCCTTGTTGGAAATTGTGATGCTGTCTCTCATTGTGAGTGGCAAGAAGATAATCGATAGTCATGAATAAGGTATGGTGAGAATATGAATATACATTTCACCCTTCTTCATTGATTGATGGCTTACTTGTAGATTGGCATCAACCTATCCATTTTCTATTCGTTCTATAGTTGATGGTTTTCCAGTCAGTGCCCTAGAGCATACTTGTAATAGTAAACGAGCTTTTATGTACGATCTGACAACAAAATTTTGCATACTAGCTACATATACACAATCTGCGAGGACAAAAACCAAATTCATTGAGCCCTTATTTCTTTGTATAGATAGTGTCTATGCCGTCGCTTTAATCCCAAAGCTCTCGCCCGAACTATCAAATCACGCATTATGATACCCGGAATGTCGCAGTTAGACTAGAACGCCAGGCCGCCAACCAACGAGAATAGGACAGTGTGCCCCGCGTGAGTGCCAAATATTTCAGAAAATTGAACTACCCCCCCCCCCCCCCCGAGCTTGAGGTACAGGGAATTCGTTAATCTAAAAAGACATCAGCCTAACTCTAGCTGTCAAATCTGTAGACCAATTTTTGTTGTTATTTAAACAGTAGATGCTTTTCTTCTTTCAAATCAAACGCAGCTAGAAGGTAATGAGAATCAAAATTTACGCCCGAGAATTCTTAACCAGTTCTTCAATAGTTATCAGCTATAAGCCAACTTCCTAACATGCCATGTGACCCTAAGCTAATATAAAATAGAGCAGTAATGATAAATGTAACGCCATTCTTCTATGATGATGGTAAAATCCTAAGAGCAATCATCGTGCTGACTTCGCACATATATTAACGCCTTGGAATTCACCGACTCTCTTCACGCACGACGAAATTTCTAGAACAAAATCTGCGCGCGCCATTTGATCATCTGTTCTACTAAGATAGGAAGGTGTAGAAGATATCAACTTACCACTTGGCACACTAGGAGCAACTCGCTTCAACTTTCGTTGATAGCATGCTAGGTCGACTACGACGATCTTAAAATCCCGTGGTTGTGTTAAAGAAAGACAAAAATTATGAAGATGAGAAGCAGCCTCCTATTTCGAGACTCTGACGCCGGTAACAAGATTGAGAATCGACAATGAACAGACTAGATCGCACTATCGGGCGATAAATAAGATAATCCTTCATGCCCTCCAAATATACTCATCTATCAATGGTAGATATTCCATCTACCAACGTGCCTTATAGCCTTTAATTCCACTTTCCTCAACTGGCTGCAAAGAATCATCTACACGGATGGATCTATGTGTTTTCTTGGCTTTATCGAAAGAAATAAAAGGGTCCACATCTATATATCAGGAGGCGTTATTCGCAGTTTAGATGAACGGAACCGGTGTTTGTATTTGAAATAGAAGTAGGAGTAATGTACGTGTTCATCCCATATGTTCGAATTCCAACCGCAAAACCGGCATATTTAATGGATGATTTAAAAATAGAAAAGCCCAATGTTATAATGAAATTTTGCAAAACTCAAATTTTAGGTGGGAAAAATTGCGGTGTATAAAGTGAGGCAAGTGGAGACGAATATTGATAGCCTAGTACTCGCGGAAAATATTTTACTTACTATACTGTCATGCATACACATATAATTGACATACGCTGCCGATGATGATTGAGCAAGATCAAAAATAAGTCTTCGCGTGTAAATATATAGTCCCTGACACCTAGTCAGGCTTTGTAGATTGTGGACGGAGTATATGTTCTTGGCAATTTCCGGGTCGAAGAATGAACGACTGATCCTTTGATAGTTTCTTCGTATGTAATTAAAGATATGTGTCTGCCACGCATACAACCGGGAAGATGATCGACGTAGGGATTTGAATCTGCACTCACAGGACCACCAGTGAAATGAAGCTGTCCCTTGTCAAACAAACAATGGTTTCTTTCTGGAGTAGAGAGAGACTTGCAATAGATTACGAAAATATGAGACGGGATACTATTGAAGTACAGAGTCTTTTTCTTTTCTTTTTCACAGACTTCGATGTGTAGTGGTGTGTGACACGGATAGATTACAGTAACCATATATTGCATTGACCCGAAGGTGGCCAAACCAACAGATGCTATCACTTTGGGTTCTGTGATATCTACACTCATAGATCTTGGATCCCCAGATTGCAAAATGTGACATGATCGTCGATGTCGATTGAAAGGTTGCACCATGATTCAAATGTTTCGGACGATTTCTGGCGGGCAAGAATGAGTGCGGCACGTCTCGAGCAAATGGGAACGATTCCGTGGATCCGGGCCACACACTGAAGGGACTAGAGAATCCCGAAATGCCCAAAGAAGTCTAACAGCAAGCCTCTGCGTCAAAAATAGAAAGGCAGAAAAGAAAGCAATGATCTGACTTTCTCGTTTGACATCGGGTCTGGAAGGGAGATGTTGACGTTACCGGTACTAGAACTCCCGAAGCTTGTCCAACCCAGTCTTGAGCTTGAAGAGCTGCCATGTATAGTATATATATTATATATAGTTAATATAGTATATATAGTATGTACTCTGCATAGCACATGTGGTATATATAGCATGCGAAGTACATGGGTGCATCAGGAAGGAACCGTGTTCGACTGGCTCAAGTTGTGATATCTGCTCGCTCGATTCGGTTATTCTCGTGTGAAAATGCCGACCGGGTAAATGAACTCCACCCAATTGAGTACGAAATAAGGTTTAGCTGGATAAATACCGGGACCGTTCGAGGCTTCTTTTAGTACTGCTAATGCTTCTTTTACTTTATTTCTGCTCTATTCCTGCTTGGCCTGCCCAGGGACCAGGGCCTTATCCCTTTCCAGAAACTGGTTATGCTTCGTACACAGCCATCTTCACGATTGGCCAATGAACACGGGTTCTTGAATGAACCCTCTCGTACTAGGAAGGTGGGTAGGTGGGTGTTCTTCTTCTGAAGGGGTTTCATGAAGTAATACCAATGCTACCAATGCTACCAATGCTACCAATGCTACCAATACTACGAATGCCACCAATGCCACCCCTCGTACATGCCACCTGCCATGAAGAAGGGCTGGTGAGATTGCTCTTCAAAACAATCCTCTTGCCGGCACTTGCCCGCCTCTCCCCAACAACGCCTTCTCGCACATCTAGCACAGCCACGCTTTTACGCGTTCGTTCGCTACGAGCTAGAGAGAAGATGCTTACGCTACAAAGGCCATATTAGACACCCAGATCGAGGAACATAGGGGTCCGATATTGCAATCTATACACCGTATATATACTACCACGCAGTTATACATAATCGCAACTACCGAACCAATCTCCATCCTCCATCGACTGATCACTTTGTAGTCGCCGTTTCAGATCCATGCCAAAGGAGAATTTACGCGTGTGAAAAATTGGGAACATTCAAATCCAGGTCGCGCTAAACAGGGGATGCGGCTATTGATAATTCGTAACCATTTCGATCAAATCAATTGCGCATTACTTGGAATGCGTGAAACTCCCCAAGATTTTTGATTCTTCCATAATTCATCATGTCGACGGCTGCGGTGAGTAAACAGTGCTTCATCCTTTGGAAGTCGTCTTTTTTTGATTGGAGATTGCGAAGAGAGATCAAATGCCAAGATATCATCAAGCTCAATTGGCATTTGACATTTGACACATGCACATGCACCACACGCCCTTTATAGCCAACTTCTCAACATATCATCAGCAATTCGCACGTTGATCGAACTAAAGTCTAATTGTATGTTCTAGGAAAAGGCAAATCTTGCGCGCATACGAGATAATCAGAGACGATCCCGCGCTCGCAGAAAAGAGTACCTTCAAGAGCTCGAGGCACGATTGCGCCAATGCGAGCTCCAAGGTATTGAAGCATCTTCTGAAATTCAGCTGGCAGCAAGAAGAGTAGCAGATGAGAACAAGAAATTACGAAGTCTGCTGGCACAACATGGGGTAGGAAATGAAATGGTGGAAACATATCTACAAATGAGTTCCGAAGATCTAATAATATCGGCGCAATATGGGAGTGAAAGCCCTTCGGTACAACAGTTAGAGCATTTACTCCAGGCGAGAAAACTATGTTGCGCGGATGGAAGTATTGATCCGATGAGCACAACAACGATGCGGCAGACGATTCAGAGTCGAGAGAGTTCTTATAGTGGAAATACTGTCCATTCGGTATGGGATCCAGTGCAGCCCTCACGGAGTATGAGCGTAGGACAGACACCAGCATCGAGCAGCAAAGGATTCTCACAGGCCCAGCAATTCATGAGTCCAAGAAGAAGTAGCGCAGCAAGCCGACATAGCAGTATAAGTCAGAATCATAGCACGGCCGGAACTGTCCATAATCGACAACCACAGCAACAGCAACAAAGATTCAATATGACACCAGTAACGTTGCCAAACTCACAACAGCAGAACAGGCCATCGAGTCTCTCCATCCAATCTCCTCAAATCTACGAATACGAGCCGCAATACATATCAAATCAATCCCACAACACACTTTCTCCACAGACCCCTCAGATGCATTCCCATCTACAATCCCACACAAATTCGAATCCGAATTCTCGTTCATCAATCTCATCTCATCAAATGTCGCCTCCAATATCATCAACATACAACACAAATATACCTTCGGAGAATAGCGGAACCAACCTGAATAGCTGCGTATTTGCAACCGACATGATAACGACCATGGCCGGCGGCGACCCCGCCGTAGTTCGCGCAGAATTAGGCTGTGTGCCCGGTATGGATTGTAACGTGGACAACCAGTTAGTCTTTCATGTAATGGACCGATATACAGAAAATGGTGTAGGCTTATGACTATTGCAGGGCAGAGCGAAATCAAAATTTAATGTAATTCTTACGTGTTCAGATACCCCTCCTCACTTTCTACATATTTCACGGGCAGCGATTGGAATAATTCAAAAAGCGTTTTGTTTTTCCGTTTTATTGGGTATCTGTTAATGAGTAAATAGTCCTTACTTACTTTTACCCGAATTGGAGGTTTAGTGACCCAGCCTTGAATTTCTCTTATATAACCCTGCCATTCGAGGTTGAATATCAGAACAGCATCTAGAACGTCCAAAACGAATTACCTAAAAAGCGTCGAAGTCTCGCAAATCCCCATACATCCATACATTTACATCTCTCATAATCCCCAATTTCCCTCTCCTCGAATTTTCTTTGATCATGAACCCTTCCTTTGTGCTCCAATTCAACCACATACGGCACTTCACCACTCGCAGCCCCTCCTCGACCCCAACATTCCTCACACCCAAGACTAACCCTTTTCCGTCCAAGTATAGCTAGAGCGTCAAACAATTAGCCCTTCTTATTGACGGATACGGAATTATCATCAATGGGCAAAGAATGGAACATCTCAGCAAAGAAAATGTCTCAAATATTTCCTTTGCGTCCAAGTTCCTTCAAAGTCTCTTTCATATCGACCCTCACCTTGTTCCTCCTTCACTAATCTTGTTGATCCCGTGAAAACTCGTGTATGCTGCATGAACTGCGTTTTGTTTCGAAGTCTACGCTATTCATACCTATCTCGCATGCTAAACTTCCTCACAATTGAGTGCTCATCACACCTTCGCATCTCGCACTTTCACGATCTCACCTCGTATCAGCTCACGATCCCCAATCGATCAACATGTACTCAACCCCATCTCCCTCGCGCACCCCCAGTCCACCCCCAAAACCTCCCCCAGACCCAAACGCCGTCATCGACCCCCGCAACAAACCCATTCTCACCGTCGCCCAAAAAAAATACACAACCTATGATTTCACCCCCTTCCTCTCCTCTCCCGCAGTCCTGCACCGCATGCGCGAAAACCGTCACCAAATTCCCCTCATCTCTCCCATCCCTGCAACACGTATCCCGTCTCCTCTGGCCGAGAATCTTCACCCCTCCGTCGTCAAAGATGTCCGGGACTTTCTTCTCGGGACCGGAAAATACAAATCGCCATATACTCTCAATTATTCCGGCAACGGACACGAGGTGTGGAAGTCCTGGAAACGCGCGTGGGATATTTGGAATAATCATTACATAGAAGGACGAGTAAATGAAGTATGGGTTTCACGCGCCTATGCAGAGTGGGAAGCTTATATTAAACAACAGAAAAAGAAGGGGAAGCTTCCGTTTGAGGGGCCAGCGGGGAAGAGACAGCACAGGAGGAAGAAGGTGAAGATAGGAAAACCGTATAGAACGGAAGCTAAAGCGCTCGAACAATTCGAAAAGAACATTACTGAGATAGCGCAAGGACGGAAAGATTGGAAAGAACGTGCCACCCAGAATCTCAAAGAGCTATTCAAGCAAAATCGAAATTTGGGGGATGGATATATAGAGTTTTGTGAAGCGCTTGCCGAATGGCAGCGACGCAATGGGGGGGCACCGAAATGGGAGGACTTCCAAAATTACAAGAAATGGGCACCGGAGTATCTCCTTTTGACCATGGAATATGTTCGTGATGAACTGCCATTGCACTTGAAAGATCGGGTCGAAGAGCTTCTCAGCTCGGAATTTTGGAAAAAAGACCCTAAACCTGAAGCCCAGCCAGGTTCCATCGAGTACGCTATCGCTCTCGCCAAATGGGAAGACTCGCCCGAAGTTCGTCGATGTAAATTAACCAAACGTCCCAACTGGAATGAATCATATAGACCCGCTGAGAGTCTGGAAGAGAAGTATATCGAGTTCGCGACGAAATTGACGCCTCCTGCAGTAATCAATGAATTCAAAGAGCGCATGGAGAAAAATAAGAGACTGGGCGTAGGATATATTGAGCTCTCATGGCAGGAAGCACATTACAATATCACATTGGAAGCGTACGGAGGAGACTTGGACCCGACGATTATGGAAAAGCCTGATCCGAAAGATTACATTGATAAAGCACGCCCGGGAAAGGCTGATGAGAGCAATGCGCCCGCGACGGCTATTGATCGTGAGCCTGACGATGGCGACGAAGAGGAGGACGAAAACTTCAATCCTAATGACCTCACAAGACCATTTCCAATCGAAGAGGATGGATCTAGCGGAGGGTTCTTCGCCATGAAGGATTTCACCGAGTACGCTGTTCCAGATGAAGACGACGCGAATTTTCAAGAATATTACGATCCCGTTGAGAATAGCGTTTGGAGACCCAGGCAAGTCGGCGAACAGCATGTTAAAATTGATATGGATGAGGAACCGGATGCTTTCCTACAGAATTCCCAGTTTGAGATTGATGGTGGTGTGGATTGTGGAAGAAGTCCTTATCCTGTACGATTCTCTCTCCTTTGGAAAAGTCTCTACTAATAAAATTCATTGATAGCTTCTCCGCCCCCTCTGCAGATATGCACAAACCAAAGTCACAATTCCCAATGATGACCAGCCCAATGCACCTTCCACACTTAAATCAAAAGACCACGGATCACTTTTGAAGCTTAAAAAGTATTGGGACAGAGTAACAGGCACCATTTTCAACACCCCAACCAAAAACATATATCAACAAACTCTAGATAAAACTGAAGATCGCAATCACAGAGAATCGTTCCAAGATAACAACAGCTACCAGAACCCGGACATATTTTCCTTGGATATTCGACGATGCGAGACGATTTCAGCTACAGCGTTCAA